>JAVQKG010245734.1:0-15144 GCA_036025885.1 Hypseleotris bucephala
GCTCCAATAAAATGCTCAAAATCATTAATTTGTTAATTAATCAATTATAGTTAATCGCAGAAGTACCAAACTCAATCTAGTTCAGCGTCTTCATCATATGTAACTATTCAGAAAGTTAGTAGAAAATGGGGCAAAAACTCTCTGAGTTATTGCATTTTCAAATTTAATCCTTAATTAATTCATTACGTAATTAATATTCATCCCAAAAATCCCCAAATCAATCCAGTTCGGCCTCTTTACTGTATCTAAGTATCTGCAAAGTTAGAAAATGATCCGGCAATTAATAATATTATCGCCGGAACGCATAATATGAAGATTACAAAACACCAGGACCATGGATGCAAGTCAACAAATGAACACAGCACATCCATGAGCTTTTAAACCCCTCATGTCTGCAAAACGTGCAGAAAATGCTGCAAAACTGCTGCACTTTTGAAACAGCATCAAAACAAGCACAAAGGCAAGGATACAACTATTTGTTCTTACTGTGGGAAGCAGTTCAGTACAAAATATTGCCTTCAAGCACATATGGTGAAGCACACAAGCGGCTTCTCCTGACCAATTTGTGGAAAGATATTTTTCCAAAAGACATACCTTAAGTGGCACATGTACAAGCACAATGGGCAGGACCCGTACCTGTGTGAGACCAGTGGGAAGGGGTGGCCCACTGCAACACAGCTCAAAATTCATATGGTTGAACACACACAAGAACGGCCATTTAAATGTGAAGAATATGGTGTGTCTTACATGTCAAAGCACATTTTAGGTCCAAGCACATGAAGCTGAGGCCATTGTATATTGTATTGTGTAGCATCTGCAGTAAGACTTTCAGGTTAAATGGTCAGTTGAATAAGCACATGACTTATACTGGTGATAGGCCATTTACTTGTACAAGATGTGGCAAGACTTTTGCACGGAAGACACGTTTGAAAGAGCACAGAAAAACAAGGTGTCTGTAATACTGTGTATGTAAATATGTTAAATAATCAAACAATAAAATTGGCCGAACAGTAATAAATGTGCTGGTATTCACTGAACAAACAATCTTACTCTGAAATATCACAAGTTGCATAATTGCCATTTTAAGCCATGCATTAAAACATTACAACAGTGATCCACATGTTTACAATACTATTGAGAGTACTGTAAGATACATGGGTCTAGAGGTCTAACCCAGATCTAAATCTCATAATAGGACAATAATAATCAATTATATTAGAAGCATTATATAGAAGAAAACTACATTCCTATATCACGTCCAAACTCGTCTAAAAAGGGATAAGCCAGGACTAAACTGAGACTAGACAGTGGTCAGTGAACTTGAACTCTAAAAGACTCTTGAGTGCCACTAAAAGACAAACACTCCAACACAATTTCTCAAAGATTCAGTCACATAATCTAGACAGCACACTGATGGCTGTAGTGACTGTTTTAAAGCTCACAGTATCAACCTTGTGCAGTCTTCCACCAGAGTGCAGTGGTGCGTTGGTGCACAAAATGTGTTTCATAACCAGGGAGCATTAGGTTATTTATTCACAGGACAATGGATAAATGAATGAATTGAGCAGTGTTTTATATTGGACAGCTGTTGGTGTAAATGTTGAAAATATTTACCAAGACTGCAATGTAGTCAAAAAAATCTGGATTTTTTTCACTGTATAAAATCAAGGATTAGTTCATTTATACTTAAGATAATTTACACCCACACCCATAAAGGACGGCGATACAACTACTATTTGACACTAGGCAGGTTCTGAAACAAAAAGTATCCAAGTGCAATCTCTGTAATACAGTGGCAGACAGCAAGGGCCACTCCTGTGGGAAGACTTTGTGAATCAACAAGTACCTCTGTCTGTCTTTCTCTTTTTTCCAGGCTTTTGGAATCAAGTTGACCTTTAAAATAGCAAATATGGTTTTATAACTTAAAATGTATTTATTGAAAACATATTCTTTTACATAACACTGCTTTCTCTTTGCTGAAACTTGGATTGGGTACATCCCTTTAAGACCATCTATCACACTGTTGAGCACACCCACTTCTCTATATTATCCAATACAAACTATTGAGTATACAAAGTGGTAGCAAGGTGGGTTCTACGGATCTACAAGCTTATTCAGTAGATTTTTTTTAGACCCCAGGAAGATTAGTAACCAAGCTAATAGGGATCCAAACACAATAAACAAACAAATGAGAAGGTCAGTGTCTCAATACAACTTGGGTATATTACAGGGAGATGACATTGAAAAAACAGAAAACCAGTTAGAAAACCAGTTAGCAAGGTCCCTTTAAGGCCAGTTTCTAGTCTGACTTTCATAGTTTAGCTCAGAATCCATTTCTCATATTTATCCTTGAGGTAATTATGCTCAATATCACATTGTACTTTCAGCAAATAAACCCATTATTTGCTGAAAATCCAATCTCAACATAATGTTCTATTCCTAATTCAACAAAATGCCTCTGTGGTACCCTGCTACTTATCCATTCATTCTTACATAACTGAAAAGAGCCGGCATATTTTAACAACAATTTAAGCTCTCCAGTTTTCTCCTTCTAAAAAACAACTGACCTGATAAAGATTTACAGGCGACTTGGGTATCTTTAAACTAAAATTAGAAAACAGCCCCCCATGCCCAAAAAATAGCCTGACATTTATCATTATGAATGGTTGGAGCAGTTTAGGGGGGAGCTGCTGCTGACTGGTGCATTGCAGACTTGATTGAATTCAGTTCCAGGTTTTTTTGCAGCAGCAGTTGAAGAGCTCTCCCAAGTGTCTTACTCAGCAGATATGTTATAAAGAGCCGGCCCGCTGCTGTGGACTTGGTGACGCTAGCACAGAACATCACTTCAACAAAACCATAAATCAAATCTGCACAGAGGACAGCCCATCGCGTTCTCTTCATCTTCTTGATCATATCTGTTGAACACATCATTTTATGGACCTAGATTCAAGGAATAGAAGCCTTTATTCTGTGGGAAACAACTGCCGGATTTTGGGGCTGTGCCAGAAATTTCATACTCGCTAAAAACAAATTGCACAATACAACAGTGATTTGATTTGCCCTTTTCACCACTGTAATTAGAGTGTCTTCTTAAAGGGGCACTACACATTTTGTCTTGATTGGAGCGATTTATTCCTCCTTATTCTCTTCACGGCAGCAAACAATGTACTATTCAGTGGGACATCATTTGCATATTGATTTGGCATTGATTTTCAGCAGGATGCCCTTCCTCATGCAGAGCTTTTGTAGGTACATTACTGTGAGACATTCAATTTCTTACCAACTGTTTGAATTCAATGAGGCGGGAGAAGTACCCACCTCCCAGCTACTTTGGGCTTGAGGTGGGTTACTTCTTGGACAACGATGTTAATCACATTGCTGAGAGAACACACTGTAACATGGAGAGGACATGCGGCTGAATACTGGCTGCAATAACTGCTCAATCTAATGTAGACTAGAGTTTGTGGTAATCTCTAAACTGTCATTTGACTGACTATCTTGCGTTGGGGAATTAGCTCAGTCTAGCTTTTTAATAAAATAAGCAGTTCACTATGTTAATGTGCTATGTGGGGGATGGGGGTTGGGACTATGAGACACTTTGCAATAAATATGAGCCCAGATCCACACAGGCGGCGCTTCCTTTGGGCAAAAGTAGGCAGCTGCTTAGAGCCCCAAGCTTCCAGGGCCCCATAAAGGAATTCTAATATAATGTGTAAAATATATTAAAAAGTGGTACACTATAGTTTTTCTTAACAATGTGTTTCTGGGTCTGGTTGCTGTGGACTGACAAGATATTCTTATGGTAGGTCCACATAATCATGCAGCCTACTTCAGAATGGAAGGAAAGCGTAAAAAAAATGTTATTTCTTTGCAAGCCTTGTGTCACCAAGAGCTATTCCTACTCTTATGAGAGATAAAAAGGGCCGAATGGGAGTGAGATTGTGGGAAGACGGAGCTTCCTGTAGACTCTCATAAAAGACACCTGCTTGTCTCTTCCTTTTAACCTCCTCTCTATTGAAGATGACAGCTTTTCTGGCCAGGTGGCACTCATCAGCACTTGCTTTTATGCAGCGGGAGCATCCAGTAAAGAGCTCCGGTTTTAGCGTTTGCTATTTTCTCCTCTGATTTTTCCCACTCATGTTTTATTCAGACTTGGAATGCTTCAGCTGAGAAAAGATCTGTGGGCAGCCAAGTATTAAAGATGGGAAGATTTCTGTATTCTTTTAGATGCAAGACTGAGCCGGTCATAAGTCCGCCTGAGACGTTACACGTGGACATTAGGGACAAAGCTTGTTGTGAAAGCTTGTACTAATTATCATCACCATAATTAAACTAGTCATTCTTCTTGCCATTGTATTTCTATGTTAACTATTAAAGCACCAGGTCAGTAATCTAAGAATATATTTAATTTGTCACATTAAATTAAACACTGACAATACTCTGAATGAACCCTAATTTACGTGTAGACATGGGGCCAAAAATAGTATAAATTCTGTGTTGTGAATTGATTTTAAAGTTTTAGTGATTGCAAAGATTTTTCTGGTGCACTGGTGTCATTAGCACGCTAGTACACCCTGGGTAACCTACAGTATGTGGTCCACACTTCACACTGATGATCTGTGGAAAGGACTGTGCAGTCTAAAGCCTTCAGTGTGCATTATGTAATGTGTATCCATATTGCACTCTAGGTAGATATAGTGGTGTACAGTGTGCAAGTGTAGTACATGTTATGTTTTGCAGATTTTGTATGGATTACTGCAGTTAGTAAGTTGTATAGAAACATATTTCTATCACCTGCCACCTTGAATACTGTAATTATGAACTCCATTAATGTGTGTGTCAGTCAAAAGGAGCTCTAGTAAAATTTTTCATTTTTCAAAGGGTAATGCAAATGTACTCTCCAGAACCAATAGTACAGATAGTGCCACTTCTGGTGTGATGTTTTTTTTCACCATACTCTATAATCAGTGCTGAAAAATAGATTTTAGTATGGTGCAAAAAAAGTACAAAAACACTACAATTTTAAAGCATTCTTTAAATGCATCTTTCTAGACATTGAGAAACCTTAGGTAAACCTTGTAGGTGCAGGAGTGCTGCAGCAGAAATGGTTGTGCCCATGCATCTGGAGTCTATCAATTGTACTTTGTTAGGACAGCGACACTTACTTCACAGGGAGGGGAACAGACTGGGCTGTGTGTATTATCCGCAAAACATACTGTATGCCTATAATGTGGATCCAATTTTATTATACTCATTTTAACAACATTGCAATATATGATCAACAGTAAATCATGCTGCCTTCTCTAACTGCATTGCAGCACTGTCCTGTTTGCTGGCAGACCACTGGTGTAACCGTAAGAAACTTTGCCAGTGTCTACATGCATTGACCAGCTGTTTAACTCTTTCAACATCTGTACTGTAATTGTCCTGTTTTTAGTATTCCATATGTTACAGCAGACCTTAAGAGACCCCAGCCAGTGAGGATTTGTATGTGCGACACGGTACCACTGACTACAGCTCAAGACAATGACTGACAAGGGCCATTAGAAATAATATGGACCAAGAATACATAGATGCAAAATAAAGTGATATATTTGGCACGCTTGACAACAGGAACACTTGCCGAATAGAGATAAAAGACTGCAATTAGGCTACAAGTGTTATATTAATTGAATGCACAGAGCTGTTAAATCCCAGAATATAGCGTTTTCAATCCCGATGCTACATTTGGGAGCACTTTCTTGTTGAGTATGGCAATTTGTCTGCAGACTGTAAACATATGCCACTGCACTTGAATGATGAGTAAATAGAAGTAGTCTCTGGGTGTGTCTGTAAGCCCACACTGATATGTTGTAATATTTTTGTCCACCGACAAGTTGGAAGCTGCACAGTAATCATTTGTGTTTTTGTGGGAATTCAGATAAGTCCATAGCTATTTATCATGCAAGGGTGGTTAGTGCTCCTGCCTCCCAGCATATAATCTGTATGGGTGGTGTCTGCGTGTCCTCCCTGTGTTACTGGGGGTTATCTCCAAGTAGCAACTGTCCAAATGCATGCATGTGTCAGGTGAATTGGTAATCTATGAATGTGAATGGTTGTCTGTCAGTTAGTTTGTGTCTCTTTGTCAACACAGCGACTAACTAGCCACTGTCAATGCTGTGCCCCAACTAACCATAGTTGCTTGGATAGGCTTCAGTCTCTTGAAACAAAAATAAGCAATAATATGATTAATGAATGATCCGAGCTATTCTTTGCCATCAGGTATAATTTGTTTGTTGCCTATTGGTTTTTTCTCTGTGGCCGGATCTCTTGGTTGGTCTGGCTAGACTTAACCCATTTTCACCATCACAGAATTAAGATAAGTAGCAGCTAACACTAGACTTGGCTGCAAACTTTGGGCCAAGTTATGACACAGAAAGCATCAAAACAAATCATCTTGCCAACATTAATCTATTGATGCATAAAGTCACTGGTAATATTTTATTTTCCTATTGTGCCAGATAGACAATTTTGGGTCTTAATAAGTAGTTCATTCATAAACCAGTGTCTTTGCACAGTGCATTTTTACTACAACCACCCTGCTTTATGAAATATGATATCACAGTATAATATTAGCCCTGGCTTAAACTACTACTGACCTCTAAAGTGAGTCTGGAACACATTTATCTTGTCTTGAACCAAAACAAAGGTAATCGTTTTGTTTTCTCTCCTTTGACAGCTTGGTTATTTATCATTATAAAGCACCTGGACACACACACAGTAAGAAGCACCTAGACTTTTTTTTTGGTTTCCTTGGCAATAAGCAAGCTAAATTCTGCTACACTTCTTTAGGTGGAAGTGAGTCAACAAGCGCTCTTGTAAAAATCGCCCCCGTGCCATTCGAGCGCTTTGTGTGTGGTCCTGTGGAGAAGAGGAATAATAAAATGGAGCCAAAAATCCAAATGATAGGATCACACACTTTTCTAGGGACCAGGTAACATAGCCTACCTACTTGACTGCTGGTCCTTCTAAATACAGCATATTGAAATGAGGCAAAGCGTTTATACAGATCTATAGTCATTGGTTTGAAATAGCATAAAGGAGACAGACTGTATAATATAGGCTACAGTAAGCTAACAATAGTTATTACCATATTGGGTCCCTATTCTGGACTGCTGCAATCAGGGTTCTCTCCACAGAACTATGTCTTTAAGAAAGGCTTGGATCACAGGCCATTCATGAAACATACAGACATTAACTGCTGCAGCATTTATCTCACTTACTTCTGAAAACAAGACTTCTCCAGCACATCTAACATGCTCATCCCAAATGACACTTAATATAAATAAAACTAATTATAATTGAGGCAAGAAGCTGTATGGTGTTTGCAAGTGTAAAAATAAGCAATCTGGGAAAGCAACTGTGACTTTACTGTGTAGTAGCCCCCCTAACCCACTGAAGCAATGCCTAGGACTGTAGTGATGTCATCCCTGTTGAAGTAGGCTAATGGCCTTTTTTTTTCAACAGGACAGGTAAAGCCACGTGAATGAGGGGAGTACAATAAAATGGCGTCAATTAATTTAGCAGTACAATCACAAATGTGAAATGTGCACCTGAACCTGAAGTAAAGCTTTGCCTAACACACAGTCAGCAAAATACCAAGTCACCATGGTAACAGAGGATACAACATGCTTTCCAAAGGGACACTGAAGACTACTCATACTCATCATCACTCTCATCACTGACAGCAGATTGTTCACATCTTTTGAGAGCACCAAGCCGGATGTCCCGTGCCCCTGTAATGAACCACAACTAGAGCCAAATTTTGGACTAGGCTACAACAGGGCGCGTTCAGCCGTTTCTTCTTATGTAACAGCAAACGTATACCGCGAGAAATACAACCGCTGACAAAATCAAAATGTACACAGGAGCACCACATGAAATGTCACACTGTTTTAAAGTGTCCAAGTGTTACGCATATACACAGCCAAAAATAATCTGACCGCAAAGTTTAATAAGATGTCAGGTAATTTTAAATAATAAATGTTTCATTAGCAATTTTGCAGGTCACATAACGCTAGGTAACTAATGACCAAAATAGCCTATGTGGAAGATGTGTGTTAATAATATGTGGCAACAGTCTACAGTACACCCACATGTGCATGTGAGGTAGGGTGGATGTGCGCCTACCTGGACGCAGGTTAAACGACAGTCGAGTTCCAACCAGATACGGGGTGTCGCTTTTGGAGCGCAGTCTCCTGATCGGGCGGCGGTCTGTGCTGCTGTCTGGAGTAGTCGCCATCAATTTGAACCAGTGTCTTGTGGTGACTGCTGGCTGGCCGTCCGGCTGCCTGGCTGGCACACGCTGAAGCACCACGGCCACTCACTCACTAGCGGAGGTCTGCTGATGGAGTCTAAGGGGTGGAGGAGGGGGAGGAGGAGGGGGTGTTTACACACACCGGGAGAGGAGGGAGAGGCGGAGGCAGCTGCTGCTCCAACTTTGCTCAGAGTGTGAATGAAAAAATATTACCAATGGCATTGCAAATAGCACACCCTATATGTCTAGAGATGTCTATAGGCCTATAGGCTACATAACCGGCATTTATCATCTTATTGTTAGGACTATATAGGCTAAATAAATGATGTCACATGGAAAAGATAGAAAGGAAAGAACAACAAAAAGAATAACAGGGATAGACTATGTATAGACTAGTCCTATATGAAAAAATGAATCAAACAATCCTGAAAACATTAGGTAGCCTAACCCTTTTTAAATGAATGAAAATTAACTAGTGCCCTATTTTTGTTAGTCAGTCCTGTCTTGTTATTTATTGTATGCTACTTTACTCCTCTCAAAATGAAGGAATTGGATCATGGAGGAGTAGCCTCTGAACACTGAATGAATTCAGAGGAAAAGAAATAGTCTGAATGACTCACCCTGACTGTAATACCCACATCTCACCCCTAGATGTCAGTCTTTGACAATACATTTTTCCATTTTATTTTTTAAGGCATTTTACGACAGTGTGAGGCGTTTACGACCTCGGCGATAATTGGAGTTGCAGAGGTAAACAAGTTGTCGCTCAGAGTGAGGTGTTTAATCCATAGCTCCAGTATCGAGTTTTAGGTAAGTGAATGCAGAATAAGCAGAAACGATTGTTTCGCATTCGTGCACCGGACACGGTGTACTGCGAACATAGCCTACGTCTTTTCAGTTTAGCGACTGGGAGCACGTTTAGATGTAGTCAGAGTTTGTAGGATACGTGCAAATGCCATATTCTATAAATGTTTTGTAGCACACAGTCACAAGCTACATCGTGCAAGTCAACGTTTCATTCCCGATATCTTAAAAAGATCAGACGTTCCGCTAAAAACAGACAGATGCGACTTTGTAGCCGTATGCAAACAGCCTACTGACCTAATAATGGGTTTATACGCCAAGTTGGCTACATAGGCTAGTGAACTTGCAGCAGGCCATGTCATATGCAGGCCTGTCTAGTCTGGGCAGTTGTCAGGTTGTTGTGTGTTCTGCTTTGTTCAGAGTTTGGGTGCGCCCATAATGTATTCTTTTTGACTGTCTACTTCCTTGCACGTCGATCACTAAATTATTTTGTGGGCGTAACCATGACCATTTGTAGGCTAATACTGCAGACTGACTGCCTTGTTAGGTAGACCACAAAATGAGTTTGTGAATGTTAATATAACATTTCAATGATTAAACAGTACAATTATGAGCTAAGGAATATCTAAAACGACAGGATCAAATTTAACTTCACATTTTGAGTAGGTCTACTTGCCATCCACTTTAAAAAATATATATTTTTAACTGAAGGACAGTGTTTACATTTGCATAAGAACTGACTATCATTGCAGAAATTTATTTTTGCTACCAACTCAACAAATGCAATCAGCCATAAAAAGGTGATATTAAAACGCTGTGAATGTTTCTATGCAATATCCTACATCTCAACAATAGGAGTTTGTATTGCACCACATAGTGTACATACTTGTCTAGTGTCCCTATACAAATATGGTTTGCACAATCTGTCTCATTGCATGTGAGTCTAAAACTGAACTTTTACCATATCACTGCTATAGTCTTCTCAATAATTGGCAGAAAAATACTATTGTGTTAATTATATGCAAATGTAAAAATACATTTCATATAAACATTTTCAGACTTAACTTTATAATGTACAAGCAAAAAAAATAACGTGTCTTCTAGAATATTGGAATAAATGTTAAAAAAAAAAAAAAGTGTGGAGTTTCTTTGTTTGTTTTTTCAGCAAAAGAGCAACAATGCTTCTCCCGAGACGTGCCATATTTGCTCTGGGCCATCGCATGTGCTCTACTCAAGCAACAAAAGGACCATTGCCAGAGCCAGCCAGGCCCAGCTCAGGTAACACCTCACCAAATACACAAGTCTTTAAAAGTGTACACAGTGTACAATCTTTCTTTCCCAATCTTGTTTAGATATGACTGAATTCCATAAGGCCTTATCCAAAGCCAGGCACATAGCCATTGTCACTGGAGCAGGTATTGCAGTAGCGAGTGGACTGCCAACCTTTAGGGGAGAACATGAGTCTTGGAGGAAGTGGAAATCTCAGGTAATTTGCAAACACTCTGCCCTTTATTTCGACCACTTTTTTTTATCTTAATCTGTTTTCCAGATTTGTGAATGTGTGGTGGGTGTAGTGTTTTCTGTTTGTTTATTTACATCTTTGCAGCTCAATTGATTTATCTAACAGCAAAGAATAGAGGCTGTCTTTTCTGTTATCTCTTGTGCAATGAATGGATGGAGCATTTCTAGTAATATGTGACGTACTCAGGTATACATTGAATCTAAATAATAAGGTTGCATATTATTCTGCTGCTGTAGACTACCTGCTTCATGTTTTGTGATTTTATGCATTTAGTCTTCTGCATTTGCCCGCTGGACTGCCACTTACTAGATTCTGTATCCCTGTAAATTTGAGGCACGTTCACCTTTCCCCCTTATTCTTATGCTTAGTTTGAACTTAAGCAAACGTCCCTTGAACATATGTGCATGACTTAACATAATGGTTTCATGCCATGTTATACGCTGATTAGTTATTTGAGCTCATAAGCTAGTACGAAGGTCTTTTTCTAATCAAGTGGCAAGTGAGTATATGTGGCTTACTGGATTTGACAGAAAAACACAACAATTAAGGTAGCTGACTCACTATTCAATATTTTGCAGGACTTAGCTACTCCAGAGGCCTTCTCCCGCTACCCATCTCGTGTCTGGGAGTTCTACCATTACAGACGAGAGCTGGCTATGAGCAAGAAGCCCACGGCCGCTCACTACGCTATAGCTGAGTGTGAAGCTCGTCTGAGGACACAAGGCCGAGAGGTGGTGGTCATCACTCAGTGCATAGATGATCTTCACCTGGAGGCCGGGTCCAAACATGTGCTCAAGATTCATGGTGAGAAAAATCAAAATCAGATCTTTATTTTTAAATGTGGTCACCTTGGTATTCACAAGAGTATTTTTAGATTAGACAAGTGACTAAATTAAAGACTATTTGAACTATGTTGTGTTGGAGACCTTGATTTCAGTGCGATTTCACCCAGTACTCGATGTCTGGACTCGAACAGTACATTCTAATCTCTAACAGAGTAAATATGTAGAGATAAACATGATAATTACCTCTGCTCTTACATACAAGGGTTCGCTGTACTAGATGTTCTACTTAAAACCTGAGCTCTCCACACTGTGCTCAGCTGCTTTTGGTAGTCCAAACCATTACTCAACATGGTAATGGTTACTGGAATCTCTGATCAAACTCTCATGGTTCAGCCGGGAACTCATGCCGTGATTCATACTTTAAAATTAAAAATAAACAGCATGTCAACGAATAAAACTTTAAATTATTTATTTCTTATGTTTACAGGAAATAGTTCCTATCCAATAGACAAAAAAACATATAATGCACCAGCCTAATTCTAACCTGACTATGACAAAGAATAGAAACCAAATTCATCAACAGATTCTGTGGTGACAAAGATGTTTTCTGTCATTATGGAATATGGGAAGGCCTAAACCAAAACATCTGTGCTTTCTGTTTGTTTCTGTAGGCAATCTGATGGAGACTCGCTGTGTGAGCTGTGGTCATGTGACCACAAACAAACACAGCCCCATATGTGCAGCACTAAAGGGCACAGGGTAAGACCAACTGTGGATACAAGTTGATAAACACACTATTACCTTTGTCTCTTGAGTGGGAAATGACAACTTACTTTGTTTGTATTGTACAGTTCACCAGACAAAGATGCAGCTGATGCCCAGATTCCAGTGGATAAATTGCCCAGGTAGGATTACCGTACACTGTGGAAATATAGTAAACTTTGTATCTGATTTGATAATAGTTGTATGGGTTTTTCCTTAAACAAATGCCAAGCTTTAGACTTCCACATGGGGGCAGTGAAGAGCTTCCAGGGTAATTCTTAGGGTTTTCTGAAAGAGTAAATGTAGGCTATTTCATTAAGGAAATGAACTAAGTGCAAACAACAGGATAGTAACAACAAAAAGTATTAGGTTTAACCAGCTCCCCCCCTGCGTTTTAAATACAAGTGCCTTAAATGGAATATGAGCACTTTAAAGTACAGTACAGAAAGCTTCATTAAACAGGTTTGAATATTTTTGTTGGAATATTAAGGTGTGAGAAAAATGACTGCCATGGTCTGCTTCGGCCCAACGTGGTGTTTTTTGGAGAGACTCTTGATTCGCATATCTTGACCAAAGTGGAGAAAGAACTGGAAGAGTGTGATCTCTGTCTAGTGGTGAGTTTCCTTTATTTGTGATTTTATATTTGCCAATTTGTTATCCTACTTATTTGTTTACATTTAGGTGGGCACATCTTCCATTGTTTACCCGGCAGCCATGTTTGGACCCCGTGTTGCTTCAAGAGGCATTCCTGTGGCAGAGTTCAACTTGACCCCCAGTCCCAAAACAGAGTATTTTATGTGAGTCAAATAGGCCTAGGTTAGGGTCTATGGTTGCTGATTTTAAAGCATGTTGAGTGTTATACTTTATTTATAACTAAATAACTCACTAATAGTAATAATACTGTTCCTATTTAAAACAACAAATCTTTCTGTCCCCTTTTTACAGGTACCATTTTGCGGGACCTTGTGAAACCACATTGCCTCCAGCTTTAGCAGCTGAGTGAGACCACTGACTTCTACATAGTGACCAGTGGCTTCAGCTACTGAAATGTAGCCTGGTGCAACAAAATGCTATGGGACTTTATTCCAAACATCTGCCTTCAGATTAACTCAGCTGTTGATGCTTGAAATAGGAAATAATATTTAGCTTTGTGGCTAAAGCGGAATAGTCTCGCAATACCTGGTGGACTCAGAACTGGAAATGAGATATTGGAAATGGTTTTCATATCTGCTGCTGAGATTTAAGCAAAAAATGTAATGTTTAAAGGCAATGCACACACATATGCATTTATTACAATATTCTAGTTTGCAGAGTAAACTAAAGCTGATGCATAGAAAACAATATTCATGCAGAAATCTGGATCATTTATGTTTTACCAGGGCCCTGACAATCTTGTGCCTTCCAACCAAACTGTTAACAGAAACATGAACAAATGCTGGCTTTATATCTCAAACAGAAATGTTACATTCTACAGAGTTTGCTACTGACCAAGGACAGTGTTGTGAACGATAAGGCGCCTCTTTGATTTTTCCACACAATAATGTTTTTGATATACGTAGTACAACCATATGCAGTCAATGCAGTCAATCTATACAAATACAAGATTATGTCTTTTAATACAGAAATGCGCACAATATCTTGCTGAAATGTTCTAATTTCAATTCTATATAAATAAAACACTAAAAAAGCAATTGCTTTGTCAAAAATTGTATTTCTAAAGTGAGATATTAGAACTTAAGTGCCAGAATATAACCCATATCCAATCTATGAATCAAACCATGACCTTTCTCTTCTAAAAGGAAAGACAAGCTTGTATCCACTTGGCCACTTCTCATGGCACTCATCAGCAAGGAGACAAACTACATCAAGGCTGTCTGAAGCCTGTAAACATAGGAAGCATAACTTTGTAGTGATGCTATAGTTTGTACTTTGATGCCCAGCTAGTGTCATACTGGGACAGTAATAAATAAATTTTGAAGTGCGGTGAATGGAAGGGCATTGCACTGATCACTTTATTAGTTACACAACTGTTAACCTAAATAGCACATCAGCCAATTGCACTGCAGTAAATATATCCAGATATGTTCAAGACAACACTATTAAAATTCAAAATAAACATCAAAGTGAAAAAAGAAAATTCATTTAAATGACTGAATGCCCTAACATTTTCTTTGGTTAATGGATGGCAGTCTTGTGGATTGAAAATACCAAAGGGTCAGGAATAAAAGAGAAAGTAAAACTGGGCCAGTGGGTGTCTTATAGTTACTATTTGGTACCCCGCTCTAGTTATACAGAGATGCCATAAATTTATTTCAAAATCTGGTGAATGGAAAGGGTACTGCCAGCCTGCCATAGCCATAAATATTACTATGCGACATATTTAATATACTTGTCCCTATTAAATAAACACTAAACCCCGCTCTTCACTTGTGTTTACCTTTTTCACCCACAGTTGGACTAATATGGTGATGGCAGCAGTGGAAATGAAAGAGCCTTAGAGCAAGAAGCTAATACAAATTATCCATGGAAGGTTATGTTCAATGGACAGTGTTATGATAATGTAATGAGACCCATATAGAAGCTGTCAGGGGAGTTAGTGCCAGGGCAAGCACATTAGAGAGGGAGTGAGAGGGTAGGCACCTTATTCATTCACTTATTTTAACATACATAGTTGTCTATACATCTTTTTTTTTTTTTTTTTTACATTTTCTGTCTTTACTTGTAAATGCTTTTTATTTACATTTGACAGCAGAAGTCGTAGTAACGACAATTCTTTCCATTTATATAGCGATATAAAGTACTCCACACACAAAACAGTGGCGATAAACTAATTCTGTAGCCACAATTCCCTGTGGCAGACTGACAGACTATAGCTTCAATGACTTATCTGACCACCACATAAAGACCTTTTACACTAACACATTCAAACATAGGTTGGATAAAGTGTCTTGCCCAAGGACACAACAACAATATGC
>JAVQKG010245798.1:0-11060 GCA_036025885.1 Hypseleotris bucephala
CTGCTGTGGTTGAAACATCAACTGAAGTTCCAGTGGCCACAACCACAGGCGCTGAAACCACAGTGGTGACTTCAGAACCTACAGTCAGTACAGCAACAACTGAAAAACCTGTTATCACTACTGCTGAGACAACATTTAAACCAGTGGAAACAACCACTGCTGGGCCAACAACAGAGGTGACCACATCAAAACCACCCAAAGAGGTGACTACTGGTCCTGTCACAGTGTCAGAACCTACTATCAGTACAGCAACAACAGCGAAACCTGTCACCACAACTGCTGAGACAACAGCAAAACCTAGAAAAACCACCACTGGTTTGCCAACAACAAAGTTGACCACATCAAAACCACCTAAAGAGGTGACTACTGGTCCTGTTACAGTGTCTACAACTGCTGTGGTTGAAACAACTAAAGTTCCAGTGGCCACAACCACAGGTGCTGAAACCACAGTTGGGACTTCAGAACCTACAGTCAGTACAGCAACAACTGAAAAACCTGTCACCACAACTGCTGAGACAACGGTCAAACCTGTGGAAACAACCACTGCTGGGCCAATAACAGAGGTGACCACATCAAAACCACCCAAAGAGGTGACTACTGTTCCTGTCACAGTCTCTACCACTGCTGTGGTTGAAACAACAACTGAACTTCCAGTGGCCACAACCACAGGTGCTGAAACAACAACTCCAGTCATTATTACCGAGTCCTACAAAACTACAGTATTCACAAAGCCCTCTGTTTTAAAAACTACTACAATTACTTCTGCATCAACTACAGAGGTTACATCTCAGACAACAACCTCTTTTGCAGTCACACAGACACTTCCATTTACAACAGCGGTCTGGACTTCCACACCAACGTGTACTTGTCTTTATAATGGAACTTCCTACAATCCAGGTACATATATATATATATATATTTTTATACTTTAAATCCGTGGATTAATTGACTATATGTTTCTACACTTGACAAACTGTCATTGTGACATGCATCTCTGTGGCAAACTCAATACAGTTATAGTTGCACTAACAGTTACAGTTATAGGCTTTATGACTAACAGTTATAGGCTTTATGTTCCTTATATATAGTACAATATTTTCCAATACAAGGTCTTTCTTTATCTTACAGGTGAACTTGTGTACAATGTTACGGACAAATTGGGAGTATGCTACATTGCACATTGCAATGCAAGTTGCATGATTGAGGTAGAATATATGGAATGCCCTACAATACCAGTTTCTCCAACTCCTGCGACCACTTCAACTATCACTTTTTCAACTCCCGTTGTCTTCACATCTTCACCTGTGACTCCCTCCACAACTGTCCTGGATTGCAGTAATGTGTCTCCACCGAGAAAGGTAAGTGTTAAGTTTGTATGTAATTTCTATATACATTAAACTAAGAGTTAAATTCGTAGTATTCCATGGATAAGTTAGTTTGTAATGTAACTTGTCAAGTTACAAAATTCTAAACCCTAGCTTTGGCATTGGTTTACTTTTAGCAACTGCAAAATGATGACAGGCAAGAATGTTACCTGGCTAAAGACACAAAATTACATATTACATATTACATAAGTTGAAAAACAGTTTTATCAAAATATATCATAGTTTTGCATTTCTGTTGGGAACCTAATGCTATTCCCTTGATGTTTTCTCTTTAATTAAACCAGAATGGAGAGACATGGGATATGGGAAACTGCACCACAGCAACATGTGTCAATGGTGAGGTTCAGACTGCACCCAAATCCTGCCAAACAGTCCAACCACCCATCTGTGCCAATGGGCGCCAAGCTGTCAAAGTCTATGATGATAATGAATGCTGTTATGACTATGACTGCCAGTGTAAGTTAACTTTATTTATATTATTACAAACTGTATATTATTTCATAATTGGTGCAACTACATAAGAGAAGGTTTTGAGTTGATTGTCTTTGTACGGCGCCTTAAAATATAATGTATTATTATTATTATTATGTATTTGCAGGTGTCTGTGATGTCTGGAGTACCACTCACTACATGACATTTGATGGAAAAACATATGATTTTAAGGAGAACTGTTCTTACTATCTGGTCAAAGAGATCAACCTGAAGTATAATTTGACTATCATTGTGAACAAAGGGGACTGTGATGGCACGTTCTGTTCCCAGGCTCTCACTGTAATCTACCAGTCTGACAAGGTGGTACTAAACCAGTCAGAGACTTCAGGAACTGTACAAAACAAGGTAAGCACGTTCTTTAGCAATGGAACCACTGATTTTTATTTAAATTTTTCTTATAGCAGTACTTAATTTATTCTTTGCAGGTCTATGTAAATGGAAAGCGGGTCTATCCTTCCTATAGTAATGAGGTGATGCTCATTACCAGTACAGATCTGGTAGTGACACTTGAGATTCCAGACATTAAGACTAAAGTGACCTATAGAGGCTCCGCTTTCAGCATTGAACTGCCTGACTCCCTGTTTGGTGGAAACACAGAAGGACAGTGCGGTAGGCCAATCTAAACTCATTCTTATTGCAAATAATAATAATAATGGCTTACATTTATATTGCGGCCCCTCCGACCACCAGCAAACACCAATCACACAACCACATTTATTCATTGGCAATGTGGGTTAAGTGTCTTGCCCAGGGACACAACGACAGTATACGCTCGGACGGGGACTCGAACGAGGACTCGAACGACCCTCAGGTTGCAGGGCGAGCACCTTATCCACTGCGTCACTGCCGCCCAAATACTTTTTAACTAAACCGGAAGCATAAATATTTCTTTATCTTTGTTTTTAGGGACCTGTGACAACTACCAGGCCAACGACTGCCGATCTCCCAATGGCCAAGTGGAAGCCTGCTCCACCTCTGCCGGCCAGTGGCAGGTCCCTGGAGAACCATGTACACCTTTGCCACCTACCACTTTGCCCCCAGGAGTCACCACACCAGCCCCTGTGTGTAAACCAGCCATCTGTGACCTTCTGAGCAGCAGGTATGACAGGAGTTAGTCATGGTACAGAACTGAACCAAGACTGAGCTGCGACAAAAGCAGGTCTAGACCAGAACCTTCGGAACTATTTCAATGGTTGCAAAGGCTGTAGCCTAAATCACAGTAACTAATTTGAGAAAACATTTTCCCATTATACTCTTTTTTGACAGTGTGTTTGAACCATGCCACAAAGTCGTACCCGTGCAGCCCTACGTCACTTCCTGTGTCTCGGACATCTGTAATGGGGACAATGACACCTGCTCCAGCCTCGAGGCCTACGCCACTAAGTGTTCTGATGCTGGGGTCTGCCTCGACTGGAGAAACTACACTGATGGAGTCTGTGGTCAGAATCACTCAATCACTTACACACACATTTACTACTGACTTTGAGCCCAATGTAACATACTCAAACTCATAGACAACATAGACAACTCATGTTTTTTATTTCACCATTACCATCATAAAATACAGCTTTCAGACTGAATAAATTTAGTACTAAGAATTGAACCAAAAAATAAAATAAGTCTATAATATTGGCACATAAAAATCTCAGCACTCAAAGCTAGTTACTAAATTTGTTGATAGTGACACTACACAGTATTCCAACTTCTTAGGAACAAAGGTTATACATGATTTCTGAATGTTTTTTATTTATTAAATGTAATTGAAATATGCACCTTGCAGAGCACAAGTGCCCAGCTGACAAAGTGTACAAAGCCTGTGGTCCTCAAGTTGAGGAAACATGCAATGGCAGGTAAGTACTCAATACTGACGTAGAAGGGCTGTTTTTTTTACACTGTTTTGTGCATCTTAGACATGGTTTTGTGTGTCTGTGTGTCTGTGTGTGTGCGTGTGTGTGTGTTTGTGCGTGTGCGTGTTTAGAGTAATCATACACAAGCAAAATCAGTCCAAGTAGAAATGATGCTGTGACAATCTAATGTGGTTCAGGATAATTTACGGACATTTTACAAGTCCCAGACCAGAATATTGTCTGTAAATGAAAAAAATAACTAGCCTCTTTTGAATTGATTGTCTCATTCTTATTATTAATGTGTTTCTATTTACCAGATACAATAACAAATACAAGGAAACCAGTAATTCTACACAGGAGGGCTGCTTCTGTCCAGACGGTACCACTCTGTTCAACACAGTTTATGACAAATGTGTCAGCACCTGTGGTAAGGTTTTAAAGGCATTAAGAACTTTAATATAATCTAATCTATAATGTTTGAAATGAATATGTTGTGTTTGCCTTTCAGATGTGTGTGTTGGGCCTGAAGGAAAACCACGAGAGGTTAGTTAATTTAAGCCTCAAATAAAAACTGTTTACACATACAATGTACTAAGCAGGTGCAAGTAAGTACAGAAAATCAGAGGTACAGAGAGGTACAGAGAAGGGTAGAAGTGGCACAGTTGGTAAGCGTTTGTCTTGCATACTGTTGTTGTGTCTCTGGGCAAAACACTTAACCCACCTTGCCAAATGTATCAATGTGTTAGTGTGACTGTATGACTGTGGTGGTGCAAAATGGCAGCCACTCTTCCACCACTGATTGTGACTGAGGAGTGAATGAATGATACATGAAATTGTAAAGCATCTTTGAGTGTAAGACTAATGCATATTAAGGGACTTAACAGGTTTTCTTGTGCTTCTTAATTAATTAATGTTTCACCCATGTGACAATGGTGTAACCCACCCAAGGCCATAAGCTGTCAGGAAAGAGCTTCAAGAATACAATTTAAACCTATTCAGTGTTATGTATGCATGCATAATTAGTATGTTTTTCATCTGTTTTCATCTATCAGCCTGGAGACAAATGGATTAGTGGCTGTAACCAGTGTGTCTGTGACAAAGACTCTATGAGCATCCAGTGTGAGCCTGTGCAGTGTCTACCAGAGGTTGCTGTGGACTGCACTGAGCCTGGACAACAAGTCGTGAACAAGATGGTGAATTGCTGCACTCAACAGACCTGCGGTGAGTACATGCTCAACACATTCGCAGAGTGCAGACCCCTCGCCAAGGCAGCTCATTTCCACGGACAACAATTTAATAACCTGTCTTTGTGTAATTTCTTACCTTACCTGAAAAATCCTCAATCCAGGCGGTGACTCCCAAAATGTAGTCAATCGTTCCTTTTGGCGTTTCTGATCTTCCCTGAAAATTTAATTCAAATCCATTCTATAGTTTTTGAATAAAGTTGCACACAAACCCACACCCAAATGCTACACAAACATTATATATACAAACATTACCTACTTGGTGGAGGCAACTAGCATCTAATATGGGTCAACATAGGGGTGTGTGATATGGTGACATAAAATCGAATAGTGATATAAAGTTATAACAATCTACTAATCTGCGAAGATTGTTCAATCATGCTCCAGTGCAATAATATATGCCCTGTTATGTAATTTTTACTGTAAAAATTCTAATGTTTATAATTAATAATAAAAAAAAAGGAAAAAATCTTCACAAATCTACACTGATAGCATTAGTCTTCCGAATACCACAAAATCGTTATAAAATCAAAAGTGTGATCTTGATCTTAACTAAATCATGATATTATATTTTTACCATATCGCCCACCCCTAGGTCAACACTGAAGTGCCATAGTAAGAAAATGGTTAGCCATCAGTAAATATTAGCTGTCCATACCAACCTACCTCAGGCCCATAGTTGTTCTTAATAAATCGAAATAGAAACAATATAAATTTGTAAATTTTCAAGTGTGTGTCCGTGTGATGAAGATTGATTAATTTTTGTATCCTTTCCACCAGAATGCAACTCAAACCTTTGCCCCAAACCCATTACCTGTCCTCTGGGTTTTGCTCTGAATGTTACTGATGGTGTATGCTGTCAGGAGTACCAGTGTGGTAGGTCCAACTAAAGATAGAAATAATTCAAATGTTCAAGTCACTTAAAGCTTATTGTATCCATGTTTTGTAATTTCAGTTGCTAAAGGTGTGTGCGTCTATGACATGACTGAATACCAGGTAATCTCACAAAACATGCACTAGAGCTTTGACATTGAACCAGATCCTATTTCTAAAAAGAGCCAAATATTTTTCTTCTGTGTTTTTGCTTTTTTTACACAACAAACCGCACACAGCAGATCAAACTAAAATATTACATTTGTAGATGAAGACATGACTATACAAATATGATTTGTTTGATTCTGTACTTAGAAGAACCATGTCATCTCTCTGCCATTATTCTAAACTACTGACTGTACCTGTATGCAAAAAATAACAAAACTGCAACTACATAATGCAACAAAAACTCACTCTGAATTTAGTCCTAAATCACAACAGAGCCTCAGACAGCTTTGCATAATAAAAAGTAAACAAACAATAGCCAAACAAAAAAGTCCTTTGACCTTTGTTAGAAAAACAATAGTAATTGACGTGTCAAAGGCTACTGAAATATTTTTAATGTTTGTTGTCTATGTGTGCTACAGCCTGGAGCCAAGATACCCACCAGTAAGACTCCCTCAGAACCACCACTGGAGGCTCCGGACGCAACTACACTGGCCACCTCCGGTACCACCATGGCCCCCTCAGGAACCATGGCCCCCTCTGGAACCATGGCACCATCTGGAACCATGGGACCATCTGGAACCACCATGGCCCCCTCTGGAACCATGGCTCCCTCTGGTACAGTGGGACAATCAGGCACCATGGGACCATCAGGCACTTCGGCACCATGGGACACTGTGGCCCCTAAGCCTGGCCCCTGTCAGGACTGTTATTGTGGCCCTAATATGGACCCCAAGACATCATTACACATCATCGTCTGTAAACCTGTGGTCTGCAACACCAACTGCTCTGCGGTAAGACACTCTGACTTTTTATTTAATTATTATTATTTTTTAATTATTATTATTTAATTATTATTATTATTATTATTATTTTAATTAATTTAGACTTGCACCCGTAATTACTAAGTATTAAGCCATAAGATAAATTAAACAAGGCCAATCTAAACAAAAAAAATATGAGTTTAATTCTTTTAAGAGTTAGATTAATGAAAAGTGAGCAGGTTGTCACTTTTGATTGTGAATCATTTATATTTTAACTTTATTTAACCAGGAAATATCCATATCCCCAAGAGACAATCCTGCAAACACACAAAAACAATTGCATTTTTACACAGACAAAACACAAACAAGACTAAGTTTACAAACACATTCTGAAAAACAAGTGTAAATTGTTAAATTGTGAAGAGTTAAAAGTGCTCAAATTAATTTATTTGAGCACTATTAACGTTTATCCAACTCGGTACGGGCATAGGGGACAGAAATCAATGGGACTTGAGCAGTAGGTGTCAGCAGAAGAACAAGATTTTGAACAATGTATGTTATTTAAACATTTAATGCATTGAAAAAAAATCAACAATTTAGATTTTGACCAATGTGTTTTTGTCTTTTTTTGTAGGGTTATGCATATGAGATGGTAACAGGAGAATGCTGTGGCCAGTGTGTTCAGAAGAGCTGTATTATAACCATTGACAATGCTACAGTCGTCATTGAGGTAATAATTTAATTTGTGAACAGAAATATGATACTTTTTGCTTATTTTGGGTAACCCCTCTTCTGTGTTTGTGTGTCCCCAGCCCAATAAGACGTTTGTAAATCCAACTGACAGGTGTGAGACATATTCTTGTGAGAAAATTAATGGTCAATACGTGACAAAGCAGACAACCACTACATGTGCACCATTCAACCCTCTGGACTGTGAGCCTGTGAGTGCATTCTCTATTCTTCTGCCCAAAAGCTCATTATTAAAACATTTTGATTTAGACTTGGTAACACTTCAGAATAGGAAACTTCTGTGTTACAGTGATAAAACATTGATGAATGAGTAATTAGGAATAATGTAATGAATATATTGTCTGTTTTATAGATACGTAATTAACACAGACAAATTGCATTGATTTAGCTGGATTTTGAAAAAGTATTATCGCAATTATTGTGATTTTTATAACAAATATTGCAATAGTGATTAGATTAACAATATTAATTCAGTTCACATGAAAGTGCACATGAAAATGTATATACCTTGTTACGCCTTTGGTTACCATTGCATTGTTGTTGGGTTTTTTTTCTTGAAAAACTATTAAACCTTCTGACACTTTTGACTGTCTATAGTTTAAAAAAGTGTTAACTTCAATATGTTGTAATTCTGCAATCAACATATCTTTTGCACACTACATGTTCTCATATTGTACAGCCCTAAATGCACTGAAAGCCTGGTTCACTATTGACACTTGACACCGTTTAATATTGACCTGTTTAATCTGTCCTCAGGGCACGGAGACGACAGATGCAAACGGATGCTGTAAATCCTGTAAGTCCCTGCGTTGTATTAGTCGTATTGTTTCACAGCTTAAAGTTGATTCACAGGAGGGTGGGACAGTTATCTGACAAATATGTGCTGATGGTCTGTCCAGGTACGAAGCGCAGTGGGTGTGAGGTCCGCTATGAAGAGACTGTGCTGGAGGTGGGAGCCTGTAAGAGTGAGCCTGTCAACTCAACCTACTGTTATGGACATTGTGGCAGCTCCTCCAAGTGAGTAACCAAGCACAGAATTCTGGGGCCTAGGTAGAAATCATTTAGGTGGGCCTCCTTTATTTTATCAATTTGTGTAGGACAAAATAATATCATAAAATGTATTATTATATGTGTGTTACATTGAAAATGGAAGTATAAATAAAAGGATAAAAGGGCCCCAGAGAGCATTGTAATAAAAATTAAATATAATAAAATTATAAATTATGTATTCCAACTACTTTATTCAGCAAGAGTGAATTTTATCAATTAATTGTTTTACTTAAAGGCAAAACAAAAACCATTTTCCTCCATTTTTTAAGGGCTCCTCTATGAAGGGAGCCCTGTGGAATGAGTCCCCTTTACTCGCCCACTCTGACACCCATGTACTCATGCACCAGGCAGGGACATACTTTTAAGGTCTTTTATCAAATTATGCTACGGGTACAACTGTACTGTACATCCAAATTAGTTGTGATTACCACTGAGTGAGCCGCTTCAACAAGTGAATATGAAGAGCTTCTACAAACTCATGAACGTCATAACAATACTCATGAATGTAACTCTATAAGTTCAGATGACATAGCCAGTAGCATTGGTTCACAAACTTTTTTCAGGGGACCCATGTTTTGTTCCATTATAATCGCGACCCAACTTTTAAGTTTGGTTCGGCACTATTAGGTCATTTCTTGCAATAAGTTGGGTGTTAAAAAAAATGTTTTGCTTCTTATTTATTGGCATTTTTCTCTGGCGACCCACTTTTGAGTACCAACCCAGTGTTTGAGAATCAGTGGCCTGCATAGTCAATTGACAGACCAATCACAGAGCTGATTTCCACACCAAAGGCCCACCCGCTGTAAAAATATATACCAAGTTATGATTGGTCAATTTAAGAAGTTCAGTTTGAAAAAAATAAAGTTTAAATAACTAATCTGTACTAAACTAAGAAATAAAATCTAAAATACACGAGAAATCATTACTTAAAAATGTCTTTTTTTTCTCTAAACATCTGGGTTTACAGTGTGGTGGTCCTTGGGCTCTTTCTAGTGACATTAGCACTTAAAGGCGAAGGTAGTGCAACTGACCTGTCTATTGTGGCACTCTATTAAATGAGAGAAAAAGAATAAAGTAAGTACACCCTTCATTGTTAATGTGGTCTGACTGCTGTGTTTGCACTTACAGGTATTCAGCCCAAGCCAACTCCATGTTACGAGAGTGCGAGTGTTGTCAAGAGACTGGCACCACTGACAGACAGGTGGCGCTATTGTGCTCAGACGGCTCCAGTGTCCAGCACACCTACAGCCTGGCCACCGGATGTGCCTGCACCAAGTCTCAATGCCCCACCTCTCCCAGTAGGAGGCGCCGCAGCATACGCTAGGGCAGTGCTTCACAAAGTGGGGTCCGCGAAGGTCTTTCAAGGGGGCCCCCAAAAACACTACATCAAGTCTTTAAAACAAATTTAGCTTAAAATGAATGACAAAAATGTAAATTATATCATATTCATATATCATTATTTATCGTTACTAAAGATGTTTTCAATAGACATTTTGATGATATAGATGACCAAATTTTGTATTTTGGAAGAGGATATTTGGGGGGCAATGGCACTGTTGACTTTGGGAATGGCTGCAATATAAACCTACTGTAAACCTACAACACTTGTATTTTCAAAACTGATGTAAAAATCAGGCTTCTGTAATTATTAAAACATACACATGCATTATTAAGTGTCTGAATGAATTTCTTTGCGTTTGGAGTTTTGAAAATATTATGGGGATGTACCTAAGACCCATAGATACAGGGAAAGGCTTGAAGCACCTTTGACCGAAATGGGTGTACCCTGCCCAGCCACTTTTGAGACTCCTTCCTGATTTTGGAAAAAGATTCAAAGCCTTAAAGACTGACATTTCCAAAGGTCATTAGTAGAGTACCAGTGACATCTAGTGGTCAGGTATAATTATAGCAGATTTAATTTCTCATAAATCCAATTCCCAGTTCTTTCCAGTAGATGGCAATAAAGCTTCAGCAGTATGGAAGCTTCACTGCCTCACTTTAGACTTAAACAGTGTCAAATGTCCCATCTCTCGCTCCAGCCACTCAAGAAACTTAATCAATAAGAGTAATAAAAAACAAAAAGAATGAGTGTTGAGTGAATTTGCAATAGTCACAGTATATGTACATTAAACACTAAGCCATAAATATTAAAATTCATAAAATAATGATAGTCTAGACCAGTGTTTCTCAAACTTTTCACACCAAGTACCACCTAGAACTAACCCATAACTAAACCAAGACTAAATTATGTCTTTAATTTAGGACTAAACCAGGTCCAAAACATGTGCAAACTAGAGATAAACAAAAGCTATGAAAAATTCAGATCTGAACAAGTTTGAAACCAGGTCTACAACAGGACTAAACTAGGTCCAAACCACAGCACTAAATCAGGACTAAACAAGGTCCTAGAACCACCAGAGAGCCTGTGTATCATTGGTCTATACAATATTAGGTGTTCACTATTTGTAACATATACTATAAATTAAAACT
>JAVQKG010245804.1:0-11820 GCA_036025885.1 Hypseleotris bucephala
CAAACTTGGCAAAAGCATTCTTCACACACATCCTGACAAATCACAAAAGTCAAATAGACCCTTCCCATATTTGTCATGGTTTGGGGGCGGGGCCTCTTAATTGCTCGTTAACAATATAAATACCCTTAGACATCACAGATTAAAGTTGCAGTTAGTGACAAAACATTGTATAGGGGAAATTAGCTGTCCTGGCGTCGGTATGTTCTCTCCGAGTGCTTTCTAGTTTAGTATTTCATTACCATGGTGGTCAAGTAGAAGACTTTATGAGAAATGAGTGGTATGAAATGATGTCTTAGCAGCACAGTGATAGTACAATTTTTGCATCATTAGCATGAAGTCAGGTCTACTGCTTTGTGTATTTAGCTGGCTTTAAAATAGAAATAACAATAAGACAGTCCAAAATACAACTGAAAGAGGCATTAGATCTATGCTTACTAAAAAGGCCCTTGTGTTAGTGCATTGGCTGATGCTAGGCTGTTCAGCTGAGTCACTTCAATACTAAATCATTTATATCCACAGACATGTCTCCAGGTCTTGCTTTCTACATATTTTGCTGGGGGGAAGTCACACAATGTTCAAGATGGAATTAAAAGTGTATGTTGTACTGTTTGTCTTTTTTTCCAGGCATTTGCAGTTAATGTCCTTGCTTCAGTCTTTTGTTTGTCCCTCTGTCCTGACTCGCTTCATTGAATCCCACTATCATGGCATCTGTACTGTTTCTGTTAGTAGCCTTCACTTCAATACCTTTCTCAGGTAAGAGACACTGAATTCGTAAACAGTTTTTCCCCCTATGCACTAGAGATCATTTTGTATTTTGAATTGTATGTTGAATTGTCAATGTATTGACTGTGTCCCTGTATTCTGTATGTTAAATAATCCTCTCCTGCCTCAGACATCAAATCCCCCGCACAAGTGTACATTGTCCATTAATAATATTATCTACATTTGCTTGTTTTGCAGTGTCCATCATTTTTAATGAGCCCCGAATATTTGGAAGTAAGTATACACATGATAAATTACTTAAAACTGCACAACCTGATTTTTATTTCCTTATTTAAAAATAGTTTTTCTGTTAAAATAAGTTTGATACTCTGAGTTAACTGTACAACTAGCTAGTGCCAGTGATAACTGATGAACAAGCACAGCCACTGACACATCCTCATCTACACATCAGGCTAACCAACGGACAGAGAAGCAAGAAGCATTTTGTATTGATTGTCCCTACTTTTAATGTTTCTCATATCTAACAAATATGTTTAAATTATTAGTTGATGCCACTGGTTATGGACCTATTTTTGAAGAGGAGCCTGTAGATGTGGTCTACACTGAGGACTCTCCCGACGGCAGGATATCTATGAACTGCAGAGCCAGGGCCAATCCCCCAGCCTCTTACAGGTTACATGGCAAAACAACCCATACCACACTTGAACATAATTATGCTAATTTTGTGATTTTGTTTTGACAGATGGCGTCGTGATAACTGGGAGATCAAACTCATGGAGCAACCGGATGAGCACTACAGTCTTGTTGGAGGAAACCTGGTCATCAACAACCCCAGACAGAAGAAACATGCTGGGACCTACATCTGTGTGGCTAAAAACATCTATGGAACTGTCATCAGTAAAGAGGCCAGAGTCAAATTTGGATGTGAGCGTCTACTAATCAATCCTATTGTAAAATGAATACTATGTTAACATAATAAGGGAGGTGGACACAACTCTGTTTTTCATTTTTTTATTCCTCTGTGTAGATATAGAGGAGTTTCCTCAAGAAGAAAGAGATCCTGTTCATGTAAAAGAAGGGCAAGGTGCTGTTCTCCTTTGTGCCCCTCCAAAAGCCTATCCACGTATGTCAGTTCACTTTTACAAGAACAAATGTCTCAAAATAGCGGCATTCTTCTTTGGGCTGTAATTTTCCTTGTTATTTTCCAGCGGAGGTGAGCTACCGCTGGATCTTCAATGAGTTCCCGGTCTTCCTGCACACAGACAACCGCAGATTTGTCTCTCAGAAAACAGGGAACCTCTACATCGCCAAAGTGGAAGCTCAAGACGCAGGAAACTACTCCTGCTTTGTGTCCAGTCCCATCATCGGAAAGAGCGTTTTCTCCAAATTTATCCCACTCATCCCTTTACCTCCTGAAGATGGTCAGTAGTAAAAACCTAAACTACATGCTATTATTCCGTGTAACTCAGATTAAAAGATTTTCCCCATTTAGGTGAAGAGAGGAAGTATCCAGCGGACATAAGGGTGAAGTTTCCAGACACTACTGCCATGTTAGCTTCTAATATTACTCTGGAGTGTTTTGCTCTTGGAAAGTATGTAGGAGCTAGCTTTGCTTTGCATTTACACGATGTGATCATAATTTCACATAATTGTTTTTTGTAAGAACAGATCCTGTAATATAAATTTGTATAAATCGATTTAGCCCCATCCCACACATTGTGTGGAGAAAAGTGGATGCTACAGACTTACCAGCCAATCATGAGATCAGTGAATCAGGAGCTGTCCTTCACCTATTTAATGTACAATATGAAGATGTGGGAGGCTACGATTGTGAAGCCATCAATACTAAAGGGAAGGACTACCACAAAGCATGGCTCTATGTGGAGTGTAAGTGGCCTCAAAAGTGTTAATTTTTAAGACTGCCTTACAAAGGTTTATGTGTAAGTATTTGTTATGTATTTCTAAACGATTTTGACTGTAGCTGCTCCAGAATGGGCAGAGACCATCAACAACACTCAGATTGACATAGGCTCAGAACACACCATGCGCTGTGTGGCATCAGGAAAACCCTATCCATTCATCCGCTGGTACAAAGATGGATACATGGTGATCATTTACATAGTTTCATTTTATGTTTTGGTTTAACAGTACCATAGTAATGCCTATTGGATCTCTTGTTTACTACAGTATGGAAAAGGAGAGTTGAAGTTTTCAAGTCTGACCTTTGATGACTCTGGGATGTACCAGTGCATCGCTGAAAACTACTGGGGTATTAAGTATGCCAATGCTGAGCTTAGAGTTATTGGTAAGTGAGCAAATTACATTGTTCATCTAGTTCTCTTTTTTAAGTATGTACATAATAAATAATACATATACTGTATTTTACATAAAACCTTGTGATAAAGATAAGAATTTATTTTATTCTCATTCAAAAACGAAAATAAAATGATTATTATGCACCTTTCTGACGTGACAACATATACATTTATATGGTACTTTTTTCCTCCAGCTTGTGCCCCAACATTTCAGTTTAACCCAGTGAAGAAGCAGCTGTTAGGAGCTAAAGATGGCCGTGTGTTGATCGAGTGTAAACCAAGAGCCGCTCCTCGACCTCGATTCACCTGGACAAAGGGCAAAGAACTTCTCTTCAACAATTCACGGTCAGGCTATATACTGAAAATATATTTGGATGTCTGAAAACTGGATTGAATTCTTAGGTATGTCCTCTCTCTGTAGTATATCCATTAGGTTTGATGGGACACTCGAAATTCTCAATGCCACTAAAAATGATGAGGGGATGTATACCTGCTTCGCTGAAAATGACAGAGGAAAAAGCAACAGCTCTGGATTTCTCACCATCACAGGTCTGTGTGGAGGGATAATCCCATATAGTATGTGCCAAGTCAAGAAATATTTTGGGGTTAAATGTTCTTACAATAGTACAACTCTGATGCTTTTCCTCATACCTTTGGTAATTCCTCAGAGGCCACCAGCCTGACTTTGGTTCCTGAGGACACTGAGGTCAGAGTGGGGGATGATGTTGTTTTGAGGTGTGCAGCGACATTTGATCCGATGCTGGACATTACCTTTATCTGGTCCATAGACTTCAGAATCATCGACTTTAGCCTGGAGTGGCAGCACTATGAGCGGGTTATGGTAAGAAAAATTAGTTTTTAAATGTACCTCAAGACAAGTGATAAACATACATGCTAGTTACTATATTCTCCATCTCTCACTAGACAGATGATGGTGTCGGAGACCTGAGAATAAAGAACGTTCAGGTGTGGCATAGGGGGCGCTATAGCTGCACAGCTCAGACTGTAGTGGACAGTGACAGTGCATATGCAGAGCTAAAGGTTGTAGGTGGGTACCATGTGTTCATTTATACGGTTTGGTCTATTTTTCACTGAAATTGTGTTGCATTGTTGGCATAACATATGATAATCTATGTACATGTGGTTAAAATGTGATCATCTTAAGGAAACACACATTGTTTGTTTGTCTCCACACCAGGCAAACCCGGACCTCCTGGTGTGATCAGGGTTGAAGAGATTGGAGATACATGGGTGAAACTATTGTGGACTAAAGGAGCAGAACATAACAGCCCTATTCTGTACTACACCATTCAGACCAGGTTCTTCTGGGCTCTTAATGAAGATGACTGGAGAAATGCCAGTACTTGTAAGTACCACATTCCACCAGAAGAGGGCGAACTTAATTTGTACAGTTCAGCCTTGATTCTCAACTTATCTGATTGTGAGGCCTGAATCAATTGACATTTCTGAACAACGTGGCTGTGTTTTTTGTCCATACATGTAGCTCCTACAGTCCTGGATGGCTCTATGGAGAGAGCTGATGTGACAGACCTATATCCGTGGATGGAGTATCAGTTCAGGATTATAGCACATAATGAGTATGGAGCTGGAGAGGCCAGTATCCCATCACTCAAGATCAAAACCTGGGACGCACGTAAGAACACTGAATGAAAACAATGTTATTCTGTATTTGACAAAATAATGTATCAATTGTTTATGTTGTTTTAGCTCCAGTTGTATCTCCGGCTGATGTAGCTGGTTATGGGGGAAGACATGGTGAGATTGTCATCACATGGACAGTATGTGCTTCTTTGACTAATCAGTATACAATATCGGCCAACCCTACTATGTGTGTATTTGCACCAACAATCATCTTATTTTCAGCCTGTGCAGCCATGGTACTTCTACGGCAAGAAGTTTGGCTATATTTTGGCATTCAAACCTCATAATGCTTACGACTGGTGGTACGAGACTATCTCCGACCCAGAAACCAGACGGCATGTGCATCGAGACTCCTATTTCATTCCCACAGATGAGGACTTCCAGGTCCGAGAGTTTCAGGTCAAGATCAAGTGTTTTAATGTGAAAGGAGATGGGCCATACAGCCTCACTAAGATCATCTACTACCCAAGAGATGGTGAGTATTGGACTACTTAGATGTACCTGAGATATGTAATTTCGGAAATCTGCACTGTACTATGCAAAAATACTATGTTTTAACTTCTTTCTTCCTCTTCTCCAGTACCTATTGAGCCTCCCACAGATGTATACGCCCGTCCCGTCTCATCCACTGAAGCTCTGGTTTGGTGGCTGCCCGTGGTAGACACTGGGACAGGCCTGCAGCAGTACATTGAGGGTTATCAAGTCAAGTACTGGAGGAAGTATGATGACCCAGAACCAGGGGCCAATCGAATATTTGTCCCAGCACATGTGAATCAAACCAGACTAGAAAACATGCTCCCAGACGCCCACTATCTGATTGAAGTCCGGGCCTTCAACGGAGCAGGACTAGGTCCACCTGGGGAACACTGCGAGATGTTCACCAAGAGAGCACGTAAGGACAGCGTTACACAGGTGGACAGAAATATTGTAAAAATAATTAGTCTAGTCTCATCGGAATGCAATTGGAAGAACATAGCAGTCTTAAAAGCAAGTGTAAAAGAAAAGCAAGAAACTGGTCGTGAATCACTGATGTTGTTGTGTTGTCCTTTGCTACTTGAATTTATGTCAGTGTAGTTGACCAAGATAATGGGTGCTCTAAGTTGCCAATTTTAATAACTTTATTTTCGTCGTACCCATTCTCTTATAATATTAATAAGTATTTTAGGTAAACCATTGTTTAAGATATCATTGTTCACCTCACAGCACCACCTGAGGCTCCCAGAGTCTGGCGCTGGATCTCCTGGACTGGGATGTGGCTGTATGTCTGGTGGGATCACATCACATATGACATTTTTGGCAATTACTCCTTTCCACTTTATTACAAGGTAAGTTATACAGTGTTGTTAATTTATCTTTCAAAACATTCTTCACCTGCTAAAGTAATAAATAAATATTGCTGACTTCTTGTCATTTAGGTCTTGTTCAGGAAGACCGGCTACATCTATGGTAAAGTGTACATTACTGGTTGGCACTTTATGGACTTCCCCATGCCTCAGCTCGGGGATTATGAGCTGTTGGTGCGAGGGCGGTATGAGGGAGGGGATGGCCCAGTCAGAATGATTCATCTATTAGGTAAGATTTGATTAAAATACAGTAGTGTATTGGTTTGAACTATTTTCACATTTTCTGTCATTGTTTCTTGCCTCCTTAGGTACAGCCACAATGACCACACCCACTTTAAGCATAGCACCTTTGGTGCTGCTGGCCTTGTGCATTATGAGATTGGAAATTTAAAACTTGTAACACGTGGCCTGTATTGTATATAAACAACTCTGGGATACTGTGGTCTATGACTAATGAATTATACCACATTACTGTCTTTGTAATTTAAAATGTCATTTTTATGTTTATAAGTTTAATATTGGCTTGTCTCATGTTTTATCCTAAACCTCCCTGCTCAAATAATCTCACATAAAAGATTCATATTCACTCCCAATTTCTATGCTTAACAGGGTTGGGCTGAAACAGTAGCTACTACAATATCTAGAGCTGGATCATTCAATCAAAATGTCAAAAAACATATGTAAATATTGTAAAAATGTATGAGTATGACTGCTACAGATACAACATTTCATGGTTACATTTACAGTTTTTGTAGTTTTGTCTGAACAAGACAAATATTGAGTTTTAGTAAAAGCAGTGAAAGCCTTAACTATTGTTTGTTATGTCAGCTCAATGTGGCAGTGCAGCAGAACTGTGAAATCAAATTAGCTGGTTTTGTTGAATGAAATAAAATAAGCTGTTTGGTTCTGTTAAACTGCTAATAAACTTAAGATATTACACAAAATCTTGCTGTTGATATTATATTTTTTTAAAACTTAATTTTCTACTTTTATGCTAAGAATTCTAAGAAACACATGAGCCAAGCTTTGCCTCTAGGTATTGTTTTTATTTGCTGGCCCTTTACCATTTAGGTCCGAGTTTCAGCCGAGTTGCGTGCTCATGTGCACTCTGATAGCACCAGAAACAGTTAGTACATCACAGATGAAGATGATCATAGGTAAAGAAAACAAGGGATAATGATTACAGTTTATCTGTTTAAATAAAGACAAATAAATATTTGACCTTCTTAGCACAATTTTCTCTTCTTTAAATGCAATACACAAATCCACACCCCACATGTAATATCCTGAAAAACACATTATGTTTAATTTATATTTGTAAACCTTCATTGCAATAATGATTCCAGATGAATTAACTAAGTTGTTTAGTCATTATTCTCTTGATAAATTTGAAATTTTCCATCCAAATGACACAGTTTGGAATTTTTCTGAGTTTGGTAGACTATTTTTATTACAAAGGGCAGGACACAAATCAACCCCACATTGGCTGCACCCACGGAGGGTCTGGTGCGGGCTACTGGGATGGAAGTGGAGTGAGCAGACAACATAGTCAGGCCAGCTCTGGGTCTCACAAAGCCAGTAAGAAGCATTCCGTGAGTCTTTGTTGGGGTTTTCTTTCTAATACATCCTGAGGGATGTGATGGACAAAATAAAGCACCATAATGCAACTGAAATACTGCATTTGATGGCTAGAGAAACACATTGCAAATCAGTTGAGTAAAATATTTTGAGACATCCATACAGGTAAAGGTACTGTATAAAATTTGTACACAACAACAGAAAAATGCAATAACATGGGAGTAACAGATAAAGTGCACACATAATAGAGAATAATTTAAGCTAAAATATTATGCTTTGTGAGTTCATAATAGCACACTCATCATCTCTGATGTAAAGTCAAAGCAGTGATATTCAACATGTAGGCTACTGTATATTTAAATGCAAACCACATTCATTGGACTTATACTTAATGGCACATCTTAACAAAGCTCAACACAGCCAGAAACGTTTTGGTTATTTAGTCCATCCCTTATTTGTCTGGATCATAGTATCTCTTCTTCATAGCTCTGTACTTCCGCAGAAAGTACATCGCCTCCAGTTCTTTGATCACAAAATCTCCCTTTGCCACAAGTTTGCTGATCTTCTCAGGGTCCGTCACATCTTTGTTTTTCATAAAAGCTGCCCTCAGACGCTCTCTGAAATATGCTGACCCTTTGGGATAGTCACGACCAAGATATAGCAGCTATGGGGACAGAAAACATGTAAGTGAAAACACAATTGCTTTGCAGTCACTGTACAGTACGTAGTTAGTATGCTAATTGAGAATCGACTTACGTTTTTGTAAAGTCTAACAACATCACTTCTCAGACGGTTGGCCATAATAGAAGAAGGATTCTGGGAACGTCTGCAAACAGGGAAGGGACACATATTGAAGATGACAATGGCTTTGGCAGTGCTGTACGTGCAAGAAAGAAATAAGACTAACGCTAATACAGAACAGGCTAAGTATAGCATAAGAGCTAACAAGCCGCTTACCAATAGTAGCTTACACCATTTACGACAGACCCGGCACAGAATACACGAGAAGTGTCATCCGGTGCATTTACACAAGAATTAGGGCAATATGAAAGATATTTGTCCTTTCCTCGTCTCCTCGGACAGTAAAACACAGCCGTATGTCGACTGGTGTCGCAAATGAAAACAAATAAACACGCATGCGCAATGCTTGTTGTTATGGTTACAGGACGCATGGGCAAGAATGGTGAGCGCTTTCATTTTTGGCCTCATTTTTTCCACTGTCAGTTTTGATATTTTATTGCAATAACAAGATTATTTTATTTAAAACAAAATAATTTAGACAGAATCAGTTTGTAGCTATCGCAAGAGAGGCAATACACTGAGCGTAGCCAACTGTGCCTTGGATATCTGAAAAAATGAATACTTGATATCCACTGGTAATGCAGTTGAGTGTTTTTTTGTCTACAGTTAGAGTAATAGTTATGCCACTCTAGTTTATTTCTTTGTTATGAAGGTTATTACTGTATTTCATAGTTTTTTGTCTCTTGCATGTTTCCTGTTCTCAATGCATGGCAATCTGTAACTTTCTTTCTGCCTTCTTTTATAAACTATAGGGACCCAAGAAAGAAAAGGTATGAGTCAGGCAGCAGCATTTCATCCAGTTTGATTTTAATAGTGAGATAGTTAAAGGAATGACATTCATTTTCAGCCACACATAGTAATACCTCATTTTACTTGTTTTTAGGCTGCCAAAAAGGGCAAAAAGCTTACTAAGGCTGACAAAGCAAAGCTTCAGAAGGAGGAAGAGGACAGGAGGCTTCAAGAGGAAGGTAAGCACATTATTTACAACTCATTATTTAACAATACAACTTATAATTTTATATTGTGCCAAATTAACACTCTCTCCTACATCCTTAAACTGATCTACTATAATTCTGTCATAATCTTGTTACTAAAAAATAAAAATGCAATATAATAAATAAATATTCGAATTATTAGTTTGATATTATTATATTGCAGAGGAAGCCAGGCTAAAGGCAGAAAGAGATGAACAGGAGAGGTTCGAAAGAGAGAAAAAAGAGAAAGTGCTTCATGAGCTTGAGTTAAAGGTATGCTCAGATAATTTTTGTGAAGTTGGTTTAATATACAGTATGTGGAAACACGTTTAAAATGGTTGTGATAGGATTCAGCAAGAAGAGAGAATGAGCTGAATGAACTGCGCCATCTGCTGGAAGACAATCACACTGCAGTTGTCAAATGGAGAGAGGAGGAGGCAGAAAAAGCCAAGGTGAATATCTATTGTATGCCATTTAGAAAAGTTCAATCACAATAGTCAGTTCTCTGTGTGTTTTCAGTGGGAAAACTACATGCGTTGTGATGGTACCCCCAATCCCTCAGTGCAGCAGGAGATCAACACATACATGACTTTATGGAGAGAGGACCCTGAAGTTAACATCACAAGAGTACTGGAGCAATGCACATGCGCTTTGCAGGTCTGGTTTTGAATGCTTAGGCTATGTTTCGACCAGATTTATCCAGGTTCAACTTCCCAAAATTAGGTTACTAGTGAAATTCTGGTTCAGATCTGGCTTACTCATTACACCTTCAATTTTAGTCCCATTCTGCGCCACTTCAATGTTTCTCTAAAGACAAATATTATGTAAGTATGTAAGTAAGTGGTACTTGATCTTATGTACCTTTAGAAATTCTTTCTCACCAGTCAAACATAAATACACATACATCAAACATTAATATAATTTTAAGAAAAGTTTATAATTTTATAAAATTACAGTTGATAGAGAAGCTTGAGGATCTTCTGAGAGAAGCTTCCAATCCACTGGACATCCAGAAGTATCAGGAAGCCATCACTAATTTACAAGAGCTTGTTCACCTTAAACATAATCTTGCAACTGAAGAGATTCTAAAGGTATACTGGAATAACTAATACAAAAAGCAATTAATAACCTACCAAAAAACAATTATATTATTGTGTTGCAGGAAGCCAGTGAAAACATTGACACTGAGACTGGGAACATGCAGACTGTGGTCAAAGACAAACATGTTACTCTCTGTCTTTGGGCCAACCTCAAAAAGAATCCAAGGTTAAAGAAAAACAATTATTTGAATCTACAGAGGCTCTTATTAACCCACTAAGTTTGTAATTGTTGTCTGTTCACTGCAGGTTTAAAAGTCAAAATTTTGATGAGGTTGGACTTGGTTTTGAGATTACCAAACAGCTGGCAGTCTGTAACATTGCTGTGAGGGTTCTCCACACACGATATGACCACCTGTCTCTACTGGCCCGGATAACCCACCTGAGAATGCACACGCCAAGCTTCAGGTAAATATGGAAGAGTACCCTTACTAGCTTTAAATGTCTTCATTTCCTAGATAGGCAAATAGAGTGTTGTTATGACCATGCACATCATTCACAATATTGAACAATATATATATTTTTCTCAAATGGAGCCTCAAATGACAATGTGTTCCGATATACTATGTTAATGAATATATTTTTAAGTCCATTTGCTGCATAAGAAATAGAAAATCAAAGAAATGTGTTACATTAGGTTCAAGCTGATCTAAAAAAGTAAATAAGATTGTTTCTGCTGAAGCTAAAAGCTGTATCCCTACAGGTCATTCACAGGAGGCGAGGCTGTATCAACAGACATTATTTTAACAGAACAAGAGGAGACAAAGGCAGTGGAGGAGGTGAAGGAGCATGATAGTATACAGCAACAGTCCATACAGGGCGGAGAGGAGGAGCAGTCAGCCCATTTGTCCACAGCCGCAAAGGTAAGACAGTAAATCAGACATGTACTAAATTTTCATCCGTCATGTTTTTAATATTTGTTTGTCACAGAGTGTCAGTAGAACAAGCCTTCACTCCACAAGAACCAGCCTCCAGTCAGCAGAGAGCAGACAGAGCCAGATTCAAACACAGATAGAAGCTGTGCATGGTAGGGCACCATCAAGCCAAAACAAAACAAGATTTAAAGCCATTGATTGTCATAACCCTGACATAGTATTTGTTAAACACTCTAAAAGGTCATTTTTCATAAAAAGTGAGTCAAGGCAGTTAGCCCAAGAAGAAGATTTATCATGACAATGCCAAGAAGATGCTTTAAAACATTATTACAGCTTATTAGTAACAGAGGTGAGTGGAGTAACCAATAATTTTACTCAAGTAAGAGTATGGTTACTTCAAAATAAAACTACTCAAGTAAAAGTAAAAAGTACTCATCCACATAATTACTCAA
>JAVQKG010245829.1:0-16619 GCA_036025885.1 Hypseleotris bucephala
TCTACATAGGCTCTTTCTAGTAGTGCTAGTTTTTATGTAGTTTTAAATTACAGGTAAGTCTAGTCCTGGTATAGTCCCTGTTTTGTCCTTATTTAGTACTGCATTACATACACAAATGGCTACTTTCTTGCAAGATTTAGACTTAAGAAATAGAATAGATCATATTTACAGTATAATTAAATATCTAAATATCATCTGTTTTTCTTTTAAATAAGCTCACATACCAGTCTGTCAGCTGAAGTTTAGTATTAACCATAGATGGTACAGTTGTTGGGTTTGAAGTCTTGCAGATGTATGTTATCATGCAAGTATGCACAAAATAGTAATTTATGTTTTTGGCATTGGGGAAAATTATCCATCTTTAGGTATATCTAAAATAATTCATCTCAAAAGAATGCAAGTTTGATTAAGGTTTGACTTACTAGCTTCTTTCACTCAAGTATTTTACGTTTTATGATGAAAACAGATTGCGTATATTTTATGAGGTACTTTTGAGTGAATACATTCAGCTCGCAGCTCAGTTTTATATAGCAGAACTAGGAGTAGTCGTCATATAGGTAGTAAAATTATTAATGGAACTACTAGCTATAGCATTTATCCAAAAAATACAAAGATGGTTTATTGTAGCTTTACATTTAGTGCTTTTTATTGAGTTTACATTTTAAGTATGTACATTCTTTTCAAATTCAGATATTCAAAAGGTCTTGCAACTGTCATTGTAACATAAAAACACTAGTTAAATTTTAACTGGCGAATCTGCCTATCGCATCATTTGTATTGGCAATTAAATCACATGAGGCTGCAATAACCAGTTAATAACCTTTAATACTTTATAATTAGAAATATTTACAAGGGTTAATATAAATGCATGATATACGGTACTCTCCAACATTTAGTGACTATTTATTGCATGTATATATAGGTAAATGCAGAATTGAAACTAGCCTTAAGTCCTCTGTATAATATCTAATGGGTCTGCTTACAGTAGTTAACTTGAGTCCATATAGAAGTGTGCTTTCTGCTCTGTCTCTCTGTCATCTTCAAGGGTCTCCAGGGGCCCGGATGAGGCAGATGCCATGATGGCCCTGAGCCTGGTGAGTGACAGGGAGCGCTGCTTGAGTGAAGGTATGGGCCCCGGTTCCTGAGGGGAGGGCCCCGGGAGGTGGTAGTATCTCTCTCCGTCATCATTGTACTGGTATAGACGGATCACTCGCACACGGGGCCTACGAGCTTCACCAGACTGAGCACCTGCATGGTCTTCTGCTCCTTGTTCATCAATGGGGCCACCTTCTGTATCTGTTGAACTGTCAGACTGGTCTTCATCCTCTGTACCCCTGACCTCCTCTTCACCCTTTACATCATCCTTCACCACTTCTGCACCCTTCAGCTCATCTGCACTTCTCACGTTCTCCTCCTCTGCACCCCTCTCTTCCTCTGCTCCCCTTTCCCCCTCTGAATCCCTCCTTTCCTCTCTCAAAACTTCTGCATCCCTAACCTTCTCCACGCTCATCTCCTCCTCCTCCATAATTCTCACTTCATCTCCACTGCTCCCATCTTTCACTTCCTCTGCACCCTTTACCACACTCACCTCATCTGCACCCTTTCCCTCCTCTGCGTCCCTCACTTCCTTTGCACTGCTCTCCTCACTTACCTCCTCTGCACCACTTGCATCCTCTGTACCTTCCATATCCTCAATACAGCTCACATCTTCTGCAATGAATACCTCTTCTGTACTCCTCACTTTTTCTGCACCCTTCATCTCACTCACCTCTGCTCCCTTATTCTCTCGTGCATCCCTCACATCCTCTGCACCCCTCAGATTCTCTGAACCCAGGTTGTTCTGGTCTTCCTCTTCCCCCGTGTAGTCACATGTCTCCAGGTATGCTGTTGTCTGTGGCTCCTCGTCCCGTTTGAAGCTCTGTCTGGGTTTAGCAGGAGGCAGGGTGCTCTCTGGTCTCTGGGTGCTCAGAGGGGCCTCAGGGTGGGGGTCCTGAGGGTCTGTCTGCTGGTGCTGGGGGGTGTGTCCTCTGCCAACAGCTCGTATACACCTGAGACACACACTGAGAGGTTAGAGTGATGTGGAGGCAGCAGGATGTGCACCATCTGAATACTATAAAGAGTTAAGTATTTAACACCGTTTAATACACTCTACTGTGTTCTACTGGGCAGCACTCCATCCACTTTAGCTCTGTGCATTTGCAATAAATGATCTTATGAAGTGTTGAGAGGTTGTGGAGTAAAATATTACTTGCAGAGATATGGGTTTTACAAACTGAGCCAAAGACATGCACTAAGACATTACAACATTACAACTGTTATTAGGACGTATATACTAGTTCAAACTAGATACTGTTCTTTCTATTTCTGCTTTTTCCAGCTATCAATATAAACAGTAAGGTAAGCTCACCTGAGCACTTGTGTCCTGCTCAGGGCTCCAGCACTGAAGCCCACCACAAATGTGAGCAGCACAGATGCTACCACTGCTCCCACCAACTGCTCCTGAGAGACAGAGGGCTCCTCCTGCTTTGGTCCCGGGCCCTCCAGACTCCTGCGAACTCTCAGGCCCCCACAGTGGCCCTCCTGTCTAAATGCACTGTGGAGATCAAGGCCAATCTGCAGCTGGTACCACCACACTGCAGTTCCCTCTGTGTGCTGTTGGAGGCAGTAGTACAAGCCTCTGTGAATCTCACTGATGTTGGGGACCACCAGGCTCCCATCCTGCTGCATATAGACTGGGTCCTGGTGATTGTGTGTCCTCTGCACCTGTCCAAATGGGGTGTGCCAATACTGCACTACTCCTAGATGAAAACAAGTCACTCAGACTGCTGAACAGAACTTTAAATGTGTTTCCAGATTTATAGTCTTACCTGCAGTGGTTTCATCTCCACAGCCTAAAGTGAGTTCTGCATCTCTGTGAGCATTGACCCTGCAGGGTGGTGCAACAAACACTGTTCCCCAGACCAAATGGAGATGTCCTGAGCCAGTCAGCAACACTACCACAGCTAACCAGCGTATTAGCATTTTCAACCTGAAACAGTTTATGTTTATGTTTATATCATTTAAATTTTTCACAAGTGTGGTATGTTCCATGAAAGATCTATCCAGAACAATTTTAAATAGTCGCCTAATAGTTTAAGCAGTGTCAATGTCCACAAGTTTACAAAGTACTTAACTTTTAAAAAACATTCTCTTTTTCACATTTGATTTTGCTGAGTACTCAACAGAATTGTGTCACAGTTCCTTCAATGAGAACAATTTTGGAGTAGGCCACCGCCTTCACCTCTACTACCTACCTACTACTTAATGAGTGTGGACAACTGTTCAATAAATATAAGTGTAGGTAGGCTACTGTACCTTTGTGAGCGCAGATGTCCTTAGTCAGTCCTCGGATGGTTCCTCTGACAGGTTTGTGTCCCTGTGTGAGAGTAAAGGGCAGCCTCTCACATGACACTTACTCTGAAGATGTTAAAGATTAATAACATCACACTAAGCTTTGAAAACAGACATAATCTACTAAAAATAACTCCAAATGTGTATTAAAGTATTGTTACTGTAAAATAGCCTAATAAAATACCTACAGTCAATGTGCCACAAACTATGCCTACATTATGGATAAAGTTGTAAGCCTGTCCTCAACCACTGTCATCTGCTGCCTGCAATCCATTGTCTAAAGCCAGAACTAAAGACAAAACTAAAATTGAAAAATAAAAATTTTGTGATTTATCAACAGTGTAAACTGAAACTGGGTATTGTAATGATTGTATTTTGCACCTTGGCTTATCTCAACGGCCACTGGAGTGCGCTAGCGTAACAAAAAAGGAGCCAAAATAGGAAGATTGTCCTGCTATCATGTGTTGTCTACTGCCTTTTGGTGTTGCAAAAAAAATCTGTAAAACTGCACACATTTTTCAAAAGTATTTCTAGAAGTACACGAAAGGCAGTTTCACAGAGTGGATTTTTACTTTACTTTTTAAAGTTTGCCTTAAGTGCAGACAAACCTCTTATAAATTGTCAACTGTGACTGTGAGATATCCAAACATTCGCACTGTCCCTGAAGGCAGCATAGAATCTGTCTCGCGCTTTGCTCCACGTGCGGTCTGGAGGATCTGTGCGCGCGCTCTGCTTTGAGACTCCTCACGCACAGTTCACGCACAAACCCGACCCAAGCAACGTCCACTCACTATACGCAGACGGTCAGTGAAGATACGACCACTAGCGGAACTTCTTCAAACTTAACCGGGAACAGGGCAGACTCAGACGGTCCACGGTAAACAAACTATCTCCATGTGTGTCTGAAGCTCCGGAGTTGGTATTTTTACCCGTTGGCTGCTAACGGCGCTCACTGGCTTTTCTAACGGTACCGTTTTTAGTAGTCATAGCGACTTTTTTGTTTCGTTTCCATTTAAGGGTCCGATGATGAAAGAAAAAATGCAAGATCATCCAAATATTTCCGGATGAACAAAGTTAGCTGCAAGAGCCCAGTTTGTATCACGTTAAATAGTTTCTCCTTGTGCTTAAAATGCCTTTCATTTTTGTATGCGCCTTGTTTACATGTTCTTTGGAATATGTTGCTAGCTTATCACTTAACGCTAACATAAAATGAGTTAGTTAATATATTTTGTCAAAGTTCCAGTGTTGTGTATAAGACTGTGGTTTGTCACATTTTTGTGGTTTGAGTTTTGTTTGTTGCTACATGAAGCCACGCCCGGATTTGTAGATGGCATTCATTTGTTTTCAACATCAGTGCCCTGTAAGTTAAAAAAAAATCATTGGTAAAGTTGGCAAAGTTTTTAAGGTGATATAACGGCATCCCACTCATTTCTGATGTATCATAATCATGTATTGAGATCTTTAGATCTATTTATTGTCTTTTTAGGGGGAATCATTTGCTTTTTGCATTCTTCCATTGCCTTTGTCTCAGAAGGGGAAACCAGACTACCCTGAGAAAACACATCAAAGTTGAGAACGTGCAAACTCTACACAGAAAGGACTGTTCAGTTTGGAAATTGTACCCGGGACCTTCTTGCAGTGAGGCAACAGAGCAATGGGATATGACTATAGTATGTGTGGATGCATTGACAGCGGCTGGGGGCTGGAGGCTTGTAAGCAAAAGGTTGTCAGTTCCATCTCCTCTTCCTGCTGTTGAAGTGTCTATGTGCAAGACACTAAACTCTCTGTCGTTTCTGTTGTATGTAATAAAGAGTGAAAATGTGGGAGAATATAAGTTGAGGCGGAAAGCTAAAGTGCTTTAAGTGGCTATGAAAATGGACATAAGTGCAGCCTTTTACTAATAGATGAGTTGGCATATCCATCTCTGTGTGAACAATTCTAAATGGATGCTTTGCACAATGGATTGATGACAGTGAGTTATCACCATTTGTTTAATACAACTACTGGCCAGTAAATTTGGTGTACTGTGTACCTAATAAAGTGGCAATTTGTGTCAAGAGTGGAACCTGAGAGATCCAATTGTAAGTTATATAGATCAGCAGTTTCTAAAATAGTTAAATTAGTCCATGCTATGTTCACTTAAATCCCCTTTCCATGTTTTTAGGTTTGTCTTCAACATGTTTTAGGACTAGGCTCCCCTAGAGCCTCACAGCAATAGGGTTCCGGGTTTGATCCCTGGACTGGACATTCGTGGCCCATTCTGTGTGAAGTTTGCATGTTCTCCCCATGTCTGCGTAGGTTTCCTCTGGGCACTCCAGTATCCCCTACTGTACAATAGGCTCCCCAGTGGGGCCAGGAATCCCCTGAAAAAGAGATTCTGAATCTTAGTGGGACCTTAACCCCTTAACCAAATTTTGTATATTTTCCTAAATTAAAACCTGGCTGCACTTAAATTTTGTTTCTTATTTTGAGAAAGTAGACTTGTAGTTATTATCAAATTAAGAGTATTTCATAGACGTGCATTAAAAATATTCATGCATTTGTGTTTAATACAGTCTAAGTTACTATAAGAACAGTAGTATATCATGGGTCATTATGTGCAATAACTCGGTTATCGCAGTCATATTGTGATATTATCCATATCTCATCAAATCTTGTGCTACCCACATTAGCATTTAGTTTGTTGTCATCCCATTATGTCACTGTAAACCACAGCCCTTAATGGTGGTTACAGTCAGACTTGAAACTGAAACTGCTCCACTGCTTACCATCATTGTTCTCTATTATCTGACAGACAGGAAGCCACTGCCAGAGCCAACCGGATTTTATGAGCTCTTGTTGCATCACATGATTCAGATAAAAACCAGGACAGAAGATGAAATATATTTTCATGTGATGGCATAGCTTTTGAAAGAACCAAAAACACCAGTATTTTTTTATAACCACTCTTCTGTCTGTTTACACTCTCACAATGTCATGGTTACACACATTCCTCAGCCTCTCCAGGAGAAACTTAATATGATCAGGGGAAACAGCGGTTCTCAAATTGTGGAACAGGGACCACTGGTGGCACTGAACTTTTTGTTATACCTTTATTTAGTATATTTCTACATTTACCCAATATTTATCCCTGGGTTTATAATTGGGTTAGACCTATCAGAACTGAAGAAGTCTGCTGTAACCTGCAGATGAAACGTCTTCTAAACTAAAAACCTTGTCCAGATGCCATTTTCAGAATTGGTTAGACCAAGTTTAGGCTAATTTTAACTTAAAAATGGTTTGAGAAAAGACAGTTAATTGATTTGCTTCATTATGTAGTGACTGCATAATGGATTTTCAGATGGTAGTTTTCAACACAATTTATAGTTTTGATAAAGATCAGTTTTTGGAGGTCCCTATAACCATAATTAAAAGCTTTACTAATTATTTTAAAATGCTTGTGAAAAAGAGAAAGTTTACCAAGTAAATTACTGACTGTATTTTAAACACTTTTTATGATTTTAAAAAAGCTGCTAGAAAGATAACACCATTGTGTGACTGCAAATTCCCCTTGTATTAATTATCATGGGCCCCATGTAACATGTAACCAATTGTTGTCTAATGCCTTCAGATATTGTCTATGTCTCTTTATGTCTTGACTTGTTGAAAGTATTCCTGCACAAATGTCTGTATTGACTTGGTTTTCCCAGGAACCTGTTGATTCTCCAGTACACTTGTGAGAGGTGAGGTGTGTTAGCAGTGAAGAGCTGTGACTGAAGATGGTGGTACCGTACGAGGGCCAGTCTTTCTCTACTCTGAGGAGACAGTGTCTGCAAAACAGAGCTCTGTTTGAAGACCCTCTTTTCCCAGCATCAGACAGTTCCCTCTTCTACCAGAGGAACCATGTGGGCCAGATCTCCTGGAAGAGACCACGGGTGAGTGTGGAGTACCTGCCCGCCCCCCTCTGGTTCCGGAAGTTACATTCCCATTCATTTCCCATAGACTTTTCCAAAAAATTTTATTTTAAGAATTTAAAAGATAGATGTATGCTATTCAGCTATGGGGTAACTCACGATCAGAGCACAAATATTTTCAATTAAAAACATGTATCTGAAAATTGTAGACAGGCAAACTTTCAAAGTATTTCACTGAGGCTTTATATTAAAATGATCTTTTAGTACAACTACATTCAGGACTTTCAAAATGCCCAAATATTACTCCACCCAGATAGAGTAGGATATTCTCCAGGAATATAGACATACTCTGTGAAATAAAAGGCTTGGAAGTCTAATCTCTCTCCAGTGACTCATTCACTGCTGATCTTTAGACAAATATTTGGACTGCACAGCTACCTTCTGTTTATCTTTATGGTGGAGCAATGGAGTTATCCTGGAATGAGAATAAAGTTTGGGGGCTTTTAATTTTATCATCAGAGACGTCCAAGTGCCTTTACTGAACGGCCATTCATAACTAAAGTAACAACAAATGGTTTGTACTTACTAGTACTGTACTCCCACAGGCTCATGTCATGGGTTCACATACAGATATCATACTATGGTCATTAAATATATGTTTTATTTAGATACATTCAGTCCAAAAAGTGTACTTTTTCTGTTGTGATTGTTTCATACTATTCCACTGACCTTGGCATTTGACTGTATAAAAAACAGTGGGACTGCCCATTTGGAGCTTCACCTTGCAATATTCTCTGTTACTTTGCTCTTTCTCATGCAAGAGGATACACACCACAATTAAAACAATTGCTTGACTCAAGATACAGCTTATCTAAGCTAACTCATTTCTACAACACAGATTATGTCAGAATTATAGTAGGTTCATACAGTATGTGGATGTTTTACTAAGGTCCCTTTAGATCATGTCTGGACATTAACAGTAAATCAGCATCAGTGTGAGTGGTGGAGCCTCCTGGAGAGCTTGTGTTGTGGTTGAGCTGCTGGGTGTTGGGTGTTCATGTTCTGCACATGCCTCTATTTCTGGGCCCATTTACTATATCCTCCTCTGTCTACCTTATAATTAGAGCAGTCCTTTTTCTGTTGCGTAGTCCATGCTCCCCGCTGGCTGTAAGGTCCAAGGGACAATAAAGACTCCTTGAACTTTAAACCTTGAACCTGTATATGAACCCCCACCCTAATTCTACAGATAGACTAATACGGGAAGGGTGGTCCCATGTAAACAGCTGCTTCCCTCTGTCTGTTTCATTCACCCACCCAACTTGGCCACATGTTGGCAAGTCAAGTTTGTGAATGATCTTAATTTGATTAACAAAACAATGTTTGCATTTTGTACTGATGCTTTTGTTGCAGCTTCTTTTCCACTACTGCCCTACTCCATGTAACTTTATATTACTGCAGTTGTCCAAATAAATGCCTGACATACAGTTATCCCTATAGAAGCTGGTGGGTTTTGGGTGCGCCTTGACTTAAGCAGGTCTATCATTTGACCGTGTTTCCTTTGCTGCTTTTTTGACTCAGTGATTATCTGTCTTTGAACATTTAAACATGTCTTTAGCATATCTTTAGAACCTCTTTAGCATGTATTAACTATCTGGGAGTTGGCTAAGCTACATACAGTACATGATGCTCAATGTTGAGATGGAAGAATGAGAATAACTGAGTGTTGTTTTTCTAGGACTTATGTGCTGAACCTCATCTGTTTGTGGATGGCATTAGTGCCCACGACCTGTACCAAGGCCAACTGGGAAACTGCTGGTTCGTAGCAGCCTGCTCCAGCCTGGCCTCCAGAGAGCTATTGTGGCACAAGGTGAGATCAGTTCAGCTCCAGTTTGACGTCTGTACTGTAGGAAGGACTTACTCCAAATCTGACCATAACATCATATTGATAAAGGAAAAGTACAGCAAACACTGAACATTTACTTAAGTACAATGTTATTATTCCACTGTAAACTGCCATACTACTCCTAATAGTACTGCAACTACAATTATTCAAAACCAACACCTTCTGATTATAAAGCACATTTCTCTTATTCCCATGACAAAAATTGTTAGAACTTGGTTATCTCCTGTTTCTTCCCCACCTTGACTGCAGGTTCACTTACTCCACAAGCCAGCTCCTGTGTGTTGGGTGGGGTTGTGTAATAAAAGGCCAAAGGTGGTCTCCATCTGAAATAACATTGACTGTACACTCCATCACTATCCCCTGTAATGTCTTCTGCTGCCCTCTGGTGGGTCCCCCACACTTTGCAAGCTCTATATAACCTTCACAAACTTGAAATTATAACTGAATTATATACTTTCTATTTGTACTCCAATGAACTTTTAACATCAGATCAGTAGATGTATTTTTGCATTGTGTTTTGCATTCAGGAAGTCTTGGAGTTGAGAGAGATTTGGGAATAGTAGTGAGAAGATTTGTCTGTGTGAAAACTAAGTAAAGTTCACCCAGGTAGCTTTTTATTTTGAAGTAGATCAACATACCACAGTAGCAAAATCAGCAGGGCTGGCTGGAAATCATCTGTTTAATCCTTGATTAGGTCAGTCCAGTTGCACACAGTGGTTGTTCCATAGTTGAGGCACAGCAGCCTAGGGCTAACCCAATAGATTCAGGCTATATAAGTTTGTTGTATATACAATGTAAATATGATAATAAAGGTACTTTACTGACTGGCAGAGACCACTCCTCCTGGTGAAGCAGTAAAGTGTTGGCAGATGAGGCTGTGTGCTCTCTGACCTTACCCCTGTGTCACACCAATATCAATCAGTACCACTCTGCTGCTGGCCCACCACCGCTTCAGTCGATATTTGATAGATGTCACTGCACAGCTCCACACTCATCACATCATCCTATTTGATATGCCCCTATGTCCCCATACCTGGACAAGAAACAAAGGATTGTTTTCTTGGCTAAACAAACAGTATGTGATTTTAACAGCCATGTTGTCAGTACTCATAATACTATAGTAAGTAGTAGTTTCTTCCATGTGCAGCAGTGTGTCAGATCTAAGATTTAAAAAGACACAGAAATTCAGTCCACACTACTGCTATTTTATTGTACACACAAGGAAAGTGAGTTTAAAAACATATTGTTATACTGAACAACTGAACAGCAATAGCTGTTTTCCCAAAATCAGTAACACATATCTGTAGCACCTCTGACATCATTCATGTCTTTCAAACCATGCTAAAGTGCAGGCATTTTCTCAGAATTGTTATATTCAATGAAAGAAAAAACAGATTCATGAGCATTGTTTACACCCATAACAGCACAGCTACTCTTCCTGATTTTATTTTTATTAAAAAAAACTGGCCCAATTTGCCAACATAAGATATAAATGTACGACATTGCCAACAACATATCAAAATTACTAAGCCTATATATGACGTTTGTGGTCTTATTTACATCCATTTTAATTATGGAGACTATATAAAGATGTAGTTAACTTGTTGATCTTTACTCAGTATTAGCTAAAATGAAAAACATTTGACAGAAACATGAGGATGAAACAGTGGAGTTCTGTGAGAGCTTTTACAGGATGCATGTACCTACTGTTGGTCTAAAGAATATGGTCAAAAGCATCTATCCCTCAGTCATTTGTGTGCCGTGAACTCAATGCTACAGCTCAGGTTGGCTGCCTCTGCCCCCTCCTTGAAGGCCAGGAGGAAGTACATGACCTTCCGGACCTTGGCCAGCTCTGCGATCCTCTCTCCAAACTCCTGCATGTCAGCCTCCAGGCACTTGAGCGGGGCGTCCCGGGGGTCAACCTTGTTCCTCCAGAAAGTCCCGATGGGCTCCAGCAGCTGGCGTGTCATGAGGTGGGTGAGGTCGGGGGTCCAGAGCTGGCAGATGCCTGTGACGGTGACGCGGCCGTGGCCCTCTAGAGAGAAGTACCAGCGGGTGAAGCTCAGGTCCTGAGAGGGGAAGTCCAAGCGGTACACGGCCTCATCCGGAAGAAGCAGACGCTCTCCATCCTGCCTCTTCTGTCCCAAACGCTGCAGAGATGATACTCGCATACGCATCATCTGTTCAGGACAAATCACAATCATCTATCAGCTTACTCACACCACAATCCTCACCCGTTCTGCTGAAAAAGCTTTGCAAAAGCTTTCAACAAGAGACAGCTCAGATGGATCTGTATATTATAAAATATGTCCAGTGCTCCCATTTCAACATAATCATTGAAGCAGCGGTTACAATCTGGGTTCACTGAGTACTCAAAGAAATGTTAAACTGTTGAAAATATAATTCAATTTTAAATGGAACTAAAAGTACAAACTTATTATATGAAAAAATATGAACAAATTGTTGAGCTACTGTTAGTAGCTACTACTATTGAGCTACATTTAGTTGAAGACACGTTGAGGACCTGTGTGTGCATCAGGTTATTATGCAATTGTTTCAAAGTTTTATATTGTGTGAGTAAAATGTGTGAATAGGCCTTACCTCGGTGAGCGCTTGGTCTTCTTTAAACGGCAGTACAGTGAGTGTTGAAGGGGCTTTGGCCTGCTCCATGTCTAACTCTGAAGTGTAGTTCTGTTGATGCTGACTGCTGTGATACTCTCTCTCCTCTCTGCTCATTGGCTCAGCTCAGCTCTCTCGCCCTCCCTTCTACAAATGTTTCCATCACAGTTGCCGCTTCCAACTCAAACTCACCCCCCTTCCCTGCCCCACTAATTCCCCCGGGCTATGGACTGGGACATATCGATCCACTCCATTTTAACAATGCACAGGGAGTATTAATAAAATTCAGACTTAGAATAAAAAAGTATTGTGGGAAATGTTTTTTTTAAACAAACACATTATTCATGTAAACCTTTTAGTCTAGCTGCATACTGTATATATGGAGCTTATAGCTGCAGAAACTCCCCTTTGAAGACTTTTGTGAGGATGTTGAAGAGGTGTAATGTGTGAGGATGCTAAGCAACAGGCTGCGATGACGTCCAGGAGGGAACTGTGGGATTTTCCTGTGTTCTTCTGGGGCCCCTGCTCCCAGCTCTGTGGAGGACTTCAGTATTTATATCATGTCTCACAATGATGCATCGTCAGGAGGATCTCAACACAGGACACGGGCGGCTGGCGCTCCCCTGTGGAGCACTTTGTCACACCAGTCACTGGGTTAATTATAGGTGTGGAAGGTTAATTAAGGGGAAAGGGGTAGTTCTGAGTAAATCAACCCAGCACTAACTTCTATAATGGCTGTGGTAGTTAATATGGTGCTTGTATGAGATAAAAATGGCTTGCCAAAGATGCTATATTACTACATTATGTTAATATCGTAGAGTCTACTCAAAGGTTAGGGTTCTCAAAGGTTAGGGTTCACAAGTGGTTCCATTATATTATTTGTATTTTTTTTTTCATTCAATTTTTGGTAGTCACCTTTATGTAAAAATGGTAAACGTGTATCATTTGAGTTGCCCATTTTTACCCATAATATGACTGAAATAAATGCTATACAGACATTGTGTTTATATAATACAATTAAAACAAACCGCATACATGTCTAATGGACAGTCAAAGGCTAATTTTCTATAAAAACACTCACTAGAAAACAGCAAACTGTTCATCTGTACTTAAACCCACAACACCAAAGTGAGATGTAGTCATTTTGTTTATATGAGCTAAACCAAGGCAGAACCCTTTTTGTTGCCCTATCAAGACCAGCTGAATAAAACCATGCTGTTGTCAGTCCCCAGATTTCACACACACACACATTGTTGACTTGCTGTTGGTGTTGTCCCAGGTGATCCCAGACTGGAAGGACCAAGAATGGGACCCAGAGAAGCCATACGCTGGCATCTTCCACTTCTGCTTCTGGAGGTTCGGGGAGTGGGTGGATGTGGTTGTGGATGATCGTCTGCCCACAGTCAACGGGAAGCTGCTCTACTGCCATTCCAATGACAAGAATGAATTCTGGAGTGCCCTGGTGGAAAAGGCCTATGCCAAGTACCTACAGGACTTTGATTTAAAAATGACTATCAACCAATCAATCGTTGCCTCCTAAATGTTGTTCTGTCTTTAGGATGTATGGCTGCTACGAGGCCTTGGATGGAGGCAACACGGCAGACGCTCTGGTGGATTTCACCGGAGGAGTGTCAGAGCCCATGGATCTGCTGGAGCTGGGCATCAGAGATGATGAGGAGAAGAGGAACGAGCTGTTTGAGAGAGTGTTGAAGGTCCACAACAGAGGAGGCCTCATCAGCTGCTCTATCAGGGTGAGCACACAGCTGCTGCCTCTAACATAAAGATTAACTAGGACAGTTGTAGAGATGACTGTATTGTTAAGAAGGTATCTGGGTCATAACTGTCAACAGGTGGACCTTATTTGATATAATGGTAACGGTCCTTTCCATTATGCTTTTTTGCACATTTCATTTGGATACACATTTGAGATACATTTAGGTTACCATTTTAAGTTTTTTCAACATCAAACGCAATTATTATTTAATGCAATATTTTGTGGAGCTCCCATTTGGACTAGATAGAAAAAAACAGGACAAGGCCCTTCCCTCTCTCTGAGTTTTTCCAAAATAAACAACTTTTTATTACTTGTTCAAAACCTTGACACCCCTATCTCCAAACACACATCTTCTCTAATCACATATGTTGTTAAAGTAGAAACATTTCTTCTCTGGGTGCTGGTTGACTTGGAAATATATAGGACATTTAAATAACAGTAAGTAATACACTGTCTTCATGTGACTGACTGTCTGATGTACTGCAGGCTACCACAGCGGCTGACATGGAGGCGCGGTTATCGTGTGGGCTGGTCAAAGGCCACGCCTACGCTGTGACTGATGTGAGGAGGGTCCGACTGGGCCACGGGCTGTTGGCCTTCTTCAGGTCTGATAAACTCACCATGATCCGCATGAGGAACCCCTGGGGACAGAAGGAGTGGAATGGCCCCTGGAGTGATGGGTGAGATAAAGTCAATGTGGATGTCCTGAAGCACATGACGTTTTCTAAAGACATGTCTGGTTGCAGCTCTGAAGAGTGGAAGAAAGTGAGCAAGAGTGAAAGAGAGAAAATTGGCCTCATTGTGCAGGACGATGGAGAGTTCTGGTGAGGCGCCCCCTGGAGGCACACACTGATTCATACAAGCTTTCAATAGAACAGTAGAAAACAGTTTTTACATGTTGTATTGAATGTACTGAAGGAAATACGTTCACCTACTGTTGTTTAGTGTCATTCTATATATTTTTTTCTGTGAAGGTTCATTCTATATAATTTATTGTCTGTGTTCAGATGATGATACACTGTGTTCTCCTGCAGGATGACATTTGATGATTTTATCTCTAACTTCACTGACTTGATCCTGTGTCGTCTCATTAACACGTCCTATCTGAGTGTACATAAGACATGGGAGGAGGCCGTGCTGAGGGGGGCCTGGCGCCGTCATGACGACCCTCTGAGTAACAGGGCCGGAGGCTGCTGCAACAACAAACACACCTTCCTCCAGAACCCACAGGTCAGACTACATACACACACCATACACATCAAGTCTCTCACATCATCACAATGGCTACTTCTTTTTTACTTCTACTATAAAATATTGTTGAAGCGGCACTACCTGATTTTGTGACTGTAAAAGTGAAGTGTCAAAAAAAATGTTGAGTTTGAATGATACACTCCCCTTTCCTAATTCCCCTCTATCACGGTCTCACAGAAAACAGGAAGTATGTATACAAGCCCAGAGATATGAGAATGACATAGTAGAGATCTTGAGTTGAATTATAATTCTTTAAAATAAAAATTCACAAGCTGTGAATTTTGAAATAAAACAATAGCACTTTCACATTATTCCTGATAGATAAAGGATTTATCGACCAATCAGAGTGCTCCTGTCCAATGAAAGTATGTGATTGGTTAAAAAGTTCCTTCCCTCGCTCTAAAACAAAACCCCTTATAATACAGCCCACAGGTGACCTCAAAGTCTCGTTTTTTGTTTTTTGTTTTCTAAGATGATTAATGCTGTACATATAACTAAATAATTATCTTATGCCAAAATACAAGGAAAAAGAAATCAGGTAGTGCAGCTTTAACTTAAGTGCACTTTTGTGTTCCTCTTGTACCTCTGACAGTACATGTTTGATGTAAAGAAGACGGAGGATGAGATTCTAGTGTGTCTGCAGCAGAAGGATCGCAGAGCCACTCTGAGAGAAGGCAGGGGCGAGAACATGGCCATCGGCTTCGAAATGCACAGAGTGAGAGAGGATTGTTCTTATTACTTAGAATTCAGTCATCATTATTCATATTAATTTCAAATGATTCTGTTTCCTTCACAAGTTTCCCACTGTAAACCATCTGCCTCCATCTAACCCTCAACATTCTCTTCCTCCAGACCTCAGTGTACATGTCTAAACCATCTCAACTAGGGCTGCAACTAACGATTATTTTACTAATCAATTAATCGGTCGACTACTTTTACAATTAATCAATGAATCGGTTAATAGCGAAAAGTAAATATGAGACTTTTTTTCCATAACTTGAAGCAGATAAAAGTAAAACAGTGCCACCTGAGGACTTCTGGATAGAGCATATTTACAGAAAAATTAGTCCTAAATGTAAAATGTATATATTTTTTAACAGTTTTGGCCTAATTCCTGCTCTGTGTGGGTTGTTCTCTGCAAATGTCATGTTTTAGAGTCTATATACTCTAGTTAACGATTTTTCGATTACTAAATAGATTATTTCAGTAATCAATTAATCACAAATAATCCGATTAATTGTTTCATTCCTAATCTCAATCCAATGTTTTTTTTCATTCTTGATCCTACACCTATCACTCTCTTGTGCTGCTGTGTGTTCTCAGGTGGAGTTGAACAGAACCTACAGAATGCACTCCCTGCAGCAGAAGGTGGGCTCCAGCGTTTACATCAACTCCAGAAGTGTGTTCCTCCGCCTGGACCTCAAACAGGGCCGCTACGTCATCATACCCACAACCTTTGACCCTGGTCTGGAAGGAGAATACCTGCTCCGCGTCTTCTCTGATGTTCACTCTGACTGCAAGTATGGACATGGGCTTGCTCAATACATTTTAGTACTAGTCAGTAGGGCTGGGCACCGAAAGTCGGTACCTCTGTGGTACCGACCGAAAAGCTCCAGTAGGTGCTGGCACCGAAAAAATATTAATCTTTCGCAACAGCCCTGTGTTTACTGCACACCCACAACAGACGCACCAGCCTCGAGTTTGAGGAGTGCTTTAAAGTTAAATCTTAAAAACAAACCTGCGCCTGACATCCCTGCTTCATTTACTAAAGCACACGTGGGTCAGACTC
>JAVQKG010245916.1:0-11154 GCA_036025885.1 Hypseleotris bucephala
TTAATAAAATTAAATAGGGAAATAAAATAATTAACAGCCAAGTGTATTAACCAATGCCTTTCTTCCTCTTCTTCTTATCCTTATGGCAACAGCAAGTCCCCTTTCCAGCTGTCTATAAATAATGACAGTTGCTTTAAATACCAGCACATGTACCAGTTTCTATCACAGGTTCATTCCATTCGTTATTTGTTTAAACAAATAACAAAGTGTTTTTGTGAGTTGTACATATTACTGTAATTATCGTAGTTATGAAATAACATAATAAACATAAAAAATAAAGCAGAAAGATGGAGTAAGAGAAATTGTAGGCCTGCGTTTGTGAAGTGAGTATAATTATCTTTTATTATGGATAAAAATGGTCACTCTGACCCTTCCCAATTTCCTAAATTGTTATGAATTTCAGCGTTATGAATTACAGTGGTCCACAACATATTAATACTTAGACAATAATAAAGAAAGGCCTAAATATTTTTAAGACATTTTTATTTAAAAAAGAAATAACAAATGACAGTTTCTATAGCTACTTTCAGGATGCCTGGTTAAGGTTTCAGGGCAATATCTCTTAAGGGTTAGTTTCTTGGCGACTAAAGTTCATAATTTGTCTTATTATAAGATATTGCACAACTCTTTCTTTTTCCTATTTTTTTCTAATTCTTATTGTCCACACGCTAGAGTAAAGTGCAAGATTGCTAATACTGCAAGGCACAAACTAATTATGATTGTCTTGTCTACTATATACTTGTAAAAAGATTTGGGTCTCAGAGACATACAAAATGTGTCCATACATTACACAACAAGTAAAACCTTGTCTAAAGTCCTCAGCAATATTGAAAATATTTTCTTAAAATATCCTCTGCCCTTCACATACACAGAAAACAACAGATGAACTATATACAGTTTTACAAATACATATTAAAGGAGAGTTTAACAATTTATGTAGGAAAACTAATAATTAACTACATGTAATTAAAGGTGCATCACAGCTATGTCTTTCATAATGTATGCTGTAAAAATTGGCTCAGCCGTTGTTGCACACATACATCAAAATTTAAACAAGACAATGGCCTATACAGTTACATGCATTGTGAAAAATAACATGGGTTCAATAAATATTACAACACAGTTTAAGAAAATGATAGTACAATAACTTCATGTAACACCCTTGTGCTTCTAAATTCAACTTTCAAGATTCCTGACTGTAAAGGAACTCTTTGTCTTTTGAATCACATCCTTATTACTTTTACCTACCGACCTACCATCTGCACCTTTTGTTTGGTGTAAACACCAGCATCTACCCATATGTTTCTGTTTATGACACAGCTGAATCTTCTAAATGATTAATGAACTTGATTCATACTTAATCTCTATCTTTGTTGATTGTGCCCTTTAGCCTACATCTTACACTGTTGAATGTAATGGTTTCTTTTAGCTGTGGAGTTTTATGTTCCCACTTATCCTGATTTCAGCTTGACTCCAGTTGTCTGTTACATGATGGGAGGTAGACAGTGAGCTGGTTCTTTGCTGTCGTTTCTCTCTGTGCCCACATCCTCTTGAGGCTTTATAATGATATGAACTGGCCTCTCTCCTTCTTGCTGCTTGTTAGTAAGATTGTGCTCACATACTTGCTCCTCTGCTGAAGCTCCGATTGGACGTAGACGCTCAGCAGGGGCAGAGCTATCCTGCTTCGGTTTATCATTGATATTGGTGTCTGAAGTGACCTTTTCCACTGTAAGAGAAAAAAAGTTGGATTCAAAGTTTTGGTAAAACTATTGAACTTCATGATCCTCATATTGCCTTTTTTTATTAGTAAGAATGTACCTGTCTTGTTGCTGTTTTGCTTTTTGTGGCTGTTGTCATTGCCGTTTTCTGTGTTGGTTGAATTCTCTGTGCACTTCTTCACAGTTGGCCTGGTTCTGGGACGTACCTTGTTGAAATTTCCCTCGAGAATCCACTGATGCTGCAGCCCCTCATCCGGAGTCATACGCTTTGTTGGATCCCAACTGAAAAATATAAACATTTGAGTCATGCTACAATAAGCACCAATGTGAAAGAATAGACGAACAAACAGAGTAAACTTACGTCAGGCAGCGTTGAACAAAGTCTAAGAACAAAGCGTCATTTGTTTTCAGTGCTTCTGACAGCTCTTTTGAACTGGGTCTGCGCTTCTTCCCTTTGCTGTTAGTGATGTTCCTGGGGTTTCCTTTGGAATCTGACATAAGATGAAACAGTGAGTCATTTTGTAAGCATATCATTTCAATACAAATCTAAGATAAAAAAGACAGCAAGAGACTCACCAAAAAATAACCGCCTTCTTGATGCTGACTGTACAAAATCATTTGGAGGCATCCCAAAAACCTGCAAACATTAGGACAATTTTAGGTCACACCTCTGAAATAAAGACAGATATACACAAGAGGAATCTGTGTGCTGTCATACCTCCATTATGCAGGCGATTTGTTCCACTTCACTCTCTCCTGGGAACAGAGGGTAGCCTGTGTACAGCTCGGCCAGGATGCAGCCCAGACTCCACATGTCAATGGCCATGCTGTAGGGGTGACCGAGGATGACCTCCGGCGAGCGGTAGAAACGACTCTGGATGTATGTGTAAACTGAATGAAGAAAACAAACTGACTAGTATCAGAGAGGATTTTTTGAACTCATACTCCTGGTTTACAAAGTAAATCCCACCTCTTTGTTGTTCATAACAGCTTGATCCAAAGTCAACCACCTTGATGTTCCCTGGCCCTCGCTGAGACAACAGAATGTTCTCCTATAAGCAAAAGAGGAGGAAGTAATTATTTTGTTGAAAATGTTGCTGAAGCTTCAACTAACTAACTTCCCAAAACAAATTACATAGATGTAAAATATTATACATAGGGGTTCTTCCCCTACGATAATAGAAGATATTAAAAAAAACCTATGATCCTGCAGCGGGGAAACTCAGTTACTGTATGTCAGCTCTCACAATAGTTCCTATGTCTAATAGCCATTGTGGTTTGAATGGATGAAATATGAGTGGCACAGTTATTGATTGGACTATATTCACAACATAGACACAGACAGGTCAGTACCGGTTTAAGGTCACAGTGGATTATCTTCTCCTTGTGCAGCATTTGCAGACACCTGAGCAGAGCATGAGTGAAGCGGCGAATCAGAGCCAGGCTGAAGCCCTGGAAGTTGTTTTTTTTTATAAGCTCGTAAAGGTTCACTCTGTTGAACAAGACAAAAAAACAAAAATGACTGTTAAATAAAAATGATATTTTTGTGTATTTTCAAATACCTACACCAGCCTAAACATTGTTTTGTTGTGATAAAATTACTGTATTTAATAAGGTTACTACATTTAGGCACTGTATGTTCAGCCCCACTGCTGTGGAATAAAGTACCCCTAGTATAAACTATAACTAATAGAAACACTTTAGGATTAGTGAATTGTGACATTTTCTTGCCATATAATTAGTGCTTATGTTTTAAATGGTACAACCTCGTTCATCATCATTTGATCTGATTTTTCATATTGGCCATAACTACACAATAACATGAAAAAAAGAGTAATAGATTAAAAGTCTGAAGTTTGTGACTAGACCTGAGAGTTCAGACATGTGCAGCTTTCCACACAGTGCCATTTTAGCTTTGCTTAAAATAGCTCTAATAGAAGTGCCTTGGAGAGCTATACCATACATTCCTCCTATATCTCTAGTTCACCCCCGATGTCTCTATACACATATACCTATTATTGTACTCATCCCCAGAGGAAGACAGAGACAGACCCTTTGCTCCTGCTATTTCTTGCTGCTAGACTAGTGATAAGCATAAACGTCTTTAGCCTGTGTAACATGAACCTTCACACCACGAAGCAAGAAGGGGTAAAAGATAGGGCCCTAATCAAGGCTTTAACTAAAGGATTCAGTGACTGTAATGTTAGACAAGCTAGCAGTCCAAGATGTCCTCTAAAGGTCATTCAGCCAAGTGATATACAAACCTATCTGCTCTCAAATAGATAGATTACTGGCAATTCACAATGATTTAGAAACAGCTTGCTCCTGATTGATAGTAAGTATCAAAGATGGCTGCTGTATGTTTGTTTTTGACGACATGTGTATACTAACCCCAGTAGCTCAAAAGAGATGCAAAGGTGGTTTCTGAAGTAAAAGTACTCCTTCATGTGAATGACGTTGTGAAGATTATCTTTGTCTTTTTTCTTGAGCACATCTAAGATCTTCAGCTCAACCAAAGCCTGGTGGTGAAACCTGCAGTCACAAGACAAGACATAAATTTTGACATAGGTCTGGCATATATTAAAAATATCTGTACTGGTTTACTAATAGGTGCTGACTGACATGTATACTCAAACACTGTTCCCCATACATCAAATATAGGGCTATATGTGCATCATAAATACTATGCCATATACAATCTGTCCAGAGAAACAGGATCTGGAATGGCACAGCTAAAAAGGTGGAGAGCATGGAGGCAAGCCTGTGGTAGTTTACACCCATTTTGTTTGCTGCATAATTCAAGCAGTGGTAAAAACCAATGGCTTGTGCATTTAACTAGGAGGAATCCACCATGAGACAAACTAAGGACAGAAAGGTAATGTGACACCCCAGAGTGCCGACTTTTATCATGCTAAATAAGGATCTTATATTTGGCCGATGGCTGAAATGTAACAGGATATTATATCTCAAATGAGATGAGGAGTTGACTGAATGTGAATGTGACAAATAACACATTTTGTGTTGGATCTCACAAGTACTTGACCTTACACCTGCAAAACCAGATCTTTTGTATTATGGATTAACTGGAAAGGTTATCTCCAAAATGAAATGAATTATTCAAAGATGTTTCTGTACCTTTTCTTATTGCGGATCATCTTGATGGCTACCAGCTCATTGTTCTTGTGGTCTAGACATTTTAGGACCTGCCCAAATGATCCTTTTCCAATGACTTCAAGCACCTCAAATCTGTATCCAATGTGGTCATGCAGCACCTTAAAAATTACATGAACAATAAAAAAATGTATTAATATTCATGTTTGGAAATACATGTGTACTTTCTCGCTGAAGTTTTTGGTAAATGAGTGATTCATAAAATAGATTCAGTGTTATTAGGAACTGAATCAATACAGAATAACTCTGAACTTTGGATTTAGCCAATATGATTGGTTTGCATATGTTGGACGTAATCAGCCTGTAGCCTAAAAAAACACCAGCTTTTACCAGAAAGAAACTTTGTAAATATTAATCTATAAAATATTTCAGTTGATTATTTGCAAAAGCATTCTGACTTGACAGTTGAAACATTCATTTCACATCTCATAGTCTCTCAATAGATCTTATCTTGTAATACTATTTTGCCTCTAACAGCTACAGTGTTACATGTCCCTTGATGCTGCTGTAACTGTCAGTCACAGCTGTGACAGTGGGCTCTGCCTGTGTTTAAATATGAAGCCAACCATGGCCAGTTACTTATCTTCAACAGCTTGTACATTACATAACGATACAAGATACCACTGCCTACACAAAGTTGTTCTTGAAGAGACTAAAACGTCCATTGACCATGTGACCTTAAAGCAGGATATTGTATAATGAAGTCAGCAATTAAGTCTGTTCAAGGGACTGGTACTTGAAAGATTAGGGTCACATTCACATGAAGGCATCTGGTCATGTATATTTCAGTGTACATCCTTTTGCTTCTATCACTAGAGGGAATGTAAATTTATACCAGCAGTAACTACTAAAAATGACTCACAGAAAAAAATAGTCCAAGGATTAGAAAGATTTTCTTCATCCAAATACTGAGTCAGACAGTTATGTGACACTTAAAGCATGTGACATGTATGTAGTATAATACATTAGTTCTAAAGGCATACCCTTATGTAGCTCCCATGTTCATCGTCATATCCAGAGTTCTGTGGTGCACCTTGGGAACCCTCAATCTTTTGTGAACCCAGCCCCAGGAACCAGATCTCAGAGTAGTCCATGATCTCCTCCTGCTCGAACTCCGTCAGCCGCTCCTGGAAGTTCTTCAGAGCCTCTGAAACAGGGCGGACGAAGAGGAGGACTACATGACTCACTTTTATTAAATTCATATACAGCAGATAACACTTGCCAAGAAGCGAGGATTGTGAATCAGTGCAAGTGGAATATTTTTAGACTATCACTAAACTAAAATATTACATGGATCCAGAAAGATTACAAAATATGATTATATGTAATTCTATTTTTGTTTTGTGATCAGAAACATATAACTTACCATTGGGAGACATTGGTAGCCTTTGTCCCTCGTATGCCTTCTCTTTCTCCAGTTTATTGCTGAAAATTTTGTTGTTGCGAGAGACAGTCACTTTGTCCAATGTTGCACCAAATCGCATGGCAAACTGAGCTGGCTTCGGCCTTTCATCCTGTCAATTCACCACACTCACATTAGATTGATTATTCTTGGTTAGTTAACCACAATAACAACATCACTGCATGGTAACAGTACACAAGCTAACCATGTGCATCTGGAAGTTATTGAGAACCCCTTTGGTGGGAATTTGGGGCAAGATGCTCTCTGTCTGCTGATGTTGATTTTTGGCATTGCTGACCACAACATGGACCACGGGGGGCTCAAGCTGTGGCAGGGTTCCCACTCCAGGGCCAAACTTCTGCAAAAGAAACACGTTGGTTGTGATTTTTTAGGATTTGTAAATTTGTGTAAAATAAGTACACATGGGGCCAGTAACCAGTGCTGTGCATTTTGTAGTTATTTGACTGAAGCTTTTAATGAGTTGTGTGTATTTAGTAGGACTGGATCACATTTTGAGTCAGCTACACCTCTTTGACATCCACAGTATGTGAAGGCTCAGGTGACCAGGACCCCCCGCAGCCAGCCGCTGGAATTACTGACCATAGTGAGTGAAAAGGGGACAAAGCCTGTCTGTGCTTCTCTGAGGGAGAGGTGATGAGCACTAACCCGCCTTTCTCTAGCTGCCATCCTGCTTACTCTTGGAGCAAGATTACATGTGTCACAGGTTTGCAAGGCTTTGACCCAGCAATGACGACAAAATTAGACCTCTGCCCTATGCCAAGTGCCCCGGAAAAGAATAAATTATCCTGAAGAGGTTACCAGCCTGGATTGCTCTATCTTTACATCACTCTGAAGCTAGGCAATGCATTGTTCCAAAAACAAAAATTTGAATTATTAACAGCATTGCAGATAAAGTGTTACTGTATATTTTACCCCTCGTGTTAGCTGTTGCAGGATTCGCCAACGTGGTTATGATGCATAGAGATAGGGCTAAATATAGTAGTGAGCACCTGCCACAACAGGCATAGGAGGTAAACACAGTTCTGTGCCGCTACATGACTGGGGGCATGCTGCCTGAATATGACACACTTGTATCAGTCATCTGGCACTATGCTGAATTCTGATGTGTTAGACTTCAATATACCACGCACAAAGCACTGACAGAGGATATGTGTATTTTGGACCACCAGGGAATATGGTGAATGTGCACAAGAAAAAAGACATTTGCAAATAATCTTGTTACCAGGAAATTCTACATAATATGTAGCATTACGTATTGCTATTGCAATAGCACTGACCTGTGAGCATGGCCGGTTTGATCCAAGGCGAGATCCATCTGGAAGTCTGTGTGGATGAGGGAATACCTCTGGTCTTGAGCTCTGTAGAAGGGACAAGAATTCAACTATAGATTCTATATGAATATAATTTTAATGTAATTAATAATGTGCCCATGCCATGTTTTGTGTTTCATAGATAATCTGGATCCATTGTTGCAGTTAGACCGACTGCTCAGAGCTCAATGTAGGGATCTGCACATGTGTACATAGTTGTGGATGCACACGTGCCTCTCACACTTGACTGAATACATTAGAAGGGAAATTGTACAAAGCCTTGAAGCGGAGGGATGTTCTAAAAAAACACACTCGCATTTGGAATGATCGTGTATGCTAACACTGAGTCCACGGACACATGGCTTATCAGTGATAACATACGGAGGAAATAAACTAAGCTGTGTGGGGATAAAGTGACGGGACAGACCTATTAAAGCGGGTGTGAACAGTGATAAGTGGATTTATGAAGATTGTCTAGTTTGAAGATTGTTTTCTCAAATAGCCTAGTACCTTTTCCCTACCTATTTGTTTAACTCTTCTTTGTGTTTTCTTTATGTATTTATTACTTGTCATACAAAACATTTGCTCAATAACCTTAAACCAGATTGCCTTATGTTATCTTTTCATAAACCTGAGATATTATTATTACGTTTAATTTTAGTGGAATACTGCACCAATCTTTGAAAGTGACTCATACAAACTCGATACCCTAACGTGATTATTCCAAAAAAGAAACTGTTGTTTCCCATCAGGCTCTGGATTAAAATACCACTCCTTGTCTTTGGCCTTTATGTTGACTTTGGGCTTCAGTAATACTATCACAGTACGGCTAAAGGAATAAACAGTAAAATAATGTAGTCACGTTTCAGTATCAGGGTGTGAGAATAAGGCATGTAGGTCAGTGCGGCAGCTTGGCTTCCCAAGCCTGACTAATGAGCTCTGAGCCACTGGAAACCTTTGATATCATATCAAACCAGCAACCTAGGAAAATACAGGGAAATGCAGAGTTTAAACATTTACAGTACTTTTTAAAGGTGTTCTTTCATCATTTTCATTTAGAAAGTGCTTTTCATAACACTCAAAAACACTAAAAGCTGATCTTGGCTGGTCTTAGCTTGAGTGAAATCTCAGTGATTCATTAGGGAAGTTCAGGGTCACTTGGTCAAAACAATAAAAGCTGCCCCAAGGTAAACATAACCAAAGTGTAAAAGTGTGGCCAGCTATTAGGCGCTCTTGTTATTTCTCAGAGATTATGTCATGTGGTGACAGTAAAATGTGGAATTCCCAAAACAGACAAGCTACAATTCTATTGGATTCCATGTAAGGTGTGAAAAATAGAGCTGAGGCCATATAGACTTACAAAATCTGTCAGCGCAAAAACACTTTAGTAAGTAGGCTATACAACGACTGAAATAGCGGATCATATTTTTCGATAGCACTTGGCTTACAAAGATGAAAAGGTGCACGACAAAAAGGCTTAGTTTTATAATTTTTATAGGACAACATCTCGGGGATATCCATTAGTAAAACCTTGTGAAAAGATCAACTGTGGCAAAAGTTAACTGCGTGACCGTCACAGAAGAAGGTTTCAAAAGACACCAGAGCAAAATTAAACTGGAGTAAGCCCTGTTTCTGGGCAAAAACATTTTGTGGTAATGGGTCTAAGGTTGTCTAACCAGTTTTATCTTCCCAATGTCTAGTTTTAATCAATTCAAGGCACAACACAAACTACAAAAGTAATGTTAATCAATCAATTAATAAAACATTAAAAGCCTCACCTTGTTGTTTATTTCTGGCAACATGTTTTCAAAGTCAATGTGTAGAGCGTCTGGCTATTGAAAAGATTATACAATCCACAGGAGAATCATATCCAGCTTAAAAAGTCACTAAAATCCCACAAACACTTTTCACGAGTCCCACTCAGTGAACAGTGAATCAGAGGGATGAGTAAATCCCGATGAGTGAAGAGCTCCGTGGACCCAAACCTGCCGAGCCGCGGTTTTACACGGCCCGAGTAATCGCGCTGTCGTCAAAGGGAAGATTAGTGAGTGCCGCAAGCTGTTGAGGGTCTCTGTGCCTTGACGCGCGCCGCTAAGACACTGAGCAGCCACCTGTTCAGGTTTCTGCTGCTGACAGCTGGTGCTTTCCCGATATAGATCTTTTTTTTTTTTATCGTATGCTCTGGTCCACCTCCATCGCGCCGTGTGTGATGCTCTCTCCAACACCGACGCTGAACACCAACGCAGCCAGCGAGCACATACTTGAGCGCACGTAGAAGATGTACTGGAGTCGGAAGTGGCAGGGGTCCGTGTGGTTATGGGGTGTATATTTAAGAAGGCTTAGATCACGATGAGGGCGGTTCACTTGCTTTCAATAACCCTGTTAACGGTGTCCCATCTATCTCATCAAGGTGCTGATTTCAAGAGGCTTTAAAAGAAACAAATTTGGGAGTTTATGCTGGGAATAGCACCTGCGGAAACGTGAGGGTGGCACTATTAAAAATATTTTACATAAATATTGTCCACAAGTCATGTCCTTACACATACATTATATATCAATAAATTGCCTTCAAAGATTACAGAAAGTAAGGCAGCAACTAACAATTATTTTGTTAATCGATTAGTCTGTCGATTATTTTTACGATTAATTGGTGTAATAAAACTGTTGAGATTCTTTTTTTCTTACAAATTGTGAAGCAGATGAAGCTAAAACTATACCACGAGGATTTCTGGATAGAGCACAGACAAAGTAGGTTTTTAAATGAAAATCTATATATTTTTTTGTGACCTACTGTTTTGGCTTAATTAAGCCTACTACTCTGTGTGGGTTGTTCTCTCAGCAATTGTTATGTTATGTTCATACTCCAGTTAATGATCATTCAGTAACTAAATTAGTTGAAGATTATTTCAATAATCGATTAATCACAATTAATCCGATTAGTTGTTTCAGCACTACAAGAAAGATTCTTTCCTTTGGGCCTGTTGATCTGGTGTAAGAGCCTTTATATCTACATTATTGCATTACCATCGTGTTGCAGCTGTGAAGTGTAATACGATGACATTTCTCTTTTATTTATAATCCTCACAGCAGGGTTCATACAACTGATTGCTCCATGTTCGAGGATCTCTGAAGTATGAATATGATTAACAACCCTTTTGCATCAGCGCTGGGCATTTCTGCAATCAGCAAAGGCTTTAGGACACAGGCACTCTCAGGCCCTGCCAATAGTCAAGTGTATTTCTGTGTCTCTGCAAGTTAATAATGGAACAAGGAGAGATCTGTTTTCATAAAGAAATACAGCAACAACTAGAAAGCACTCGGAGAGTGCATACCGACGCCAGGACAGCTAATTTCCCCTATCCAATGTTTCGGCACTAACTGCGACTTTAATCTGTGATGTCTAAGGGTTTTTATATTGTTAACGAGCAATTAAGAGACCCCGCCCCCAAACCATGACAAATATGGGAAGGGTCTATTTGACTTTTGTGATTTGTCTGGATGTGTGAAGAATGCTTTTGCCAAGTTTTGTAAA
>JAVQKG010245989.1:0-23420 GCA_036025885.1 Hypseleotris bucephala
TACTGTTGTTGTGTCCCTGGGCAAGACACTTAACCCACCTTACCTACGAATGAGTGTGTTAGTGTGCCTGTATGATTGTGGTGGTCAGAAGAGGCAGTAGGCGCAGAATGGCAGCCACACTTCCACCACCTCCTACGCCACAAGGCAGTCGGTCTTATAGCAGTTGACGCAGACGCATGGGGTGTTTCGCCGATATACATTTGCTGTCGTTTATGACAGCCTGGGTCTAGTTTGAATCTAGGGGCTTACTTCATTGTATCTCTTGAGTCTCTTAATTCTGTGCTGACGTTTTGGTGGCTTCCTGAGTCAGGATGTTTTTGTGAGTTTTTCACACTGCAGTTCACAGGCACAAACAGTCTGAGGAATACAGAGTGACTTGTTCAGGTACAGAGTGAGGAATCTCTCTTCTGGTCCTCTTACACTTAAAATTACATTTCAAATAACAAAACATTAGAGAATAAGGCAAGGTTTTCTTAAAAGTCCACATCTTTTAATTCATTCATTAATAAAGCTGTTATTTATATACCTGGTCACAGGAAATATATGTTTAAAGCTCTAAAAGATGTTCACATCACTCTTGATCAATGAGAGTTGGTAAATTAGTGGTGTGGTGCATCATACCTTTTATCCTCTGGCAGATACACTTCTTTTAAACTGAGTTAGTTTTAAGTCTGTTACCAGTGCTTTGTGAGAGTGATTGTTTGCTTATGTGAGGCTCACGATTCACCCGTGCTTATCTTTCCTTTATTCATTTCTTGTTGCTATGCAACTCCATCATCAGGTGTCTCCTGAGCGGTAAACAAGCTTCACTTGTTGTTTTCAAGGTAACTCAGAGAGCATTCCCAGCCACAGGCAGCTCCTCACTACAGGTATGTGTACACCTCATCCCGGGCAGGTCTGATCTGGAGGTCTTAAGTGAGAAATCTCATCAGAAATATATCATTTTGAAAACACATCTCAAACCAGATTGTGTCCTTGTTTATCATCCGACACAGAAAGGACTTATCTGTCTCATTCCTCTTTCAGCTTCTGTCGTGAACATGACAAATGTTTTTCAAGCTTTAATTTACGCATTGCAGAGATGAGTGTGAGATGAGCACCACTTCAGAATTCACAGTTACACTACAATCTCTTAGTACGTCCTGAAAATGGCGTTGAGTTCAGCTGAGACGCCTGTTGGAAATTAATCTATGCAGCTGGTGTTTTCCAGTGCAACCAGTGCAATAGTGCACATGATACACCCCCCAAATGTCACCACCATTTATTAAATTTATTTTTTGGCTTTATTAGGAGTGAAGTGACAGGAAATCAGGGAGAAGAACGGGTAGTGACATTTAACGAACTCAGAGTCTAGACTCAAACCAGCGCCTCAGAGGAGAGCTCTTTTACCTCTGTACTTGCACTGCTTGTTCTGAGCTAAATGGGCCCACCACAGGCATTTTTATTTCAGTGTTCGTAACATTAATTTAGACAGCCTTAAGTATAGATTTCCATCATTCACCTATAGACAGTGAGAGAATATTGGTCTGCATATTATGTGGGGTTTTGTCTTAATTTCTTGGTAAACTCCCTTCTATTTTACCCATTTGTTGTATGCCTATTTATTTTAATCTAATACATTTCAAATCTATATGTTACTTTAATCTACATAGATGAGGATAATTCTTTGGATCAGAAAAACATTACAGTGACTGGCCATGATAACTTTATATCAATGGAGAGCGAGCAAAACAACATCATAGTCTTGTAAAGGCAGCTGAGTGCAGGCTCCGGCTGGATAAGTGATCTTTTGTTGTCACAGATCTACTGTTGTGGCTGAGCACAGAGTGGCTCCTTTTTCTGTTAAATTATGTTTCTGGTTAGAATCCATTTAGCAATAACAGACATTAACTGTTTCTGATTGCACTTTAGGATCCTGCCTGAAACTAATACTAGTATTTTAATGTACCATACCCCTTGCTTCAATTTTATTTTCAAGTATTGATATTTTTGAGTATAATTTTTGGCTGTTGATTCTGCCTGTTTGCTACACATGTCTTTTTGTTTTGTAGAAAAAGACCATTTGGAAATTTGTGTTTCTTGTTTCTTAGTTTTATTTTGCAAAGATTTAATTTATTTGACTATTTGGGAAATTTGGATGACGACTTCTTACTTCTTTTGTAATATTATTTTCAAATAACAAAATGATTCCTTATAATTTTGGCATGCCTACCCTATCTCTTGCCATGCATCGTGGACTAGGTTGACCAGATGTCCTACTTAATGTTGGATTGCACAACATTTTCAGCACAAGGACTGTATTTACAATTACAGTTAAATGATTAGAGATTCTCTCTTAATCAATGAGTTATGTCGGAAGCTGGCAGTATGAGTGGACAATTAAACATGTTGCTTGTTGGATGTGCATATTTGATTTCTCACAGTTTTGCTGAGTCAGTAACATGTTCATGATGGTCCCACTTTGTTCAGTGTAACCCGGCTTTATGTCCCACATTTGGTCACCCTATTTTAAGTTGTTTAAGGTTCATTATGCATACATTGCATTTTGACAATTGTTGTTAGTAGGACTGTTTGCAATGGCACACTTCCTATGCAAACACAGCAAGTAGGTTAAACTGTGATATAGCTTTTCACAAAAAAAGCATCTAAAGAAAACACTGTAGATGCAAGACACACAGTACAGAAGAGTTTTGACGTGACTGTCAGGGTTGACTCTGTAACTTCTCTAAGAATCTTCACTAAAACAGCTCCTAAACCAGCAGATGTCAGAGAAACTGCTGCACTGATAAAAGAGTACCCTATTATCATATGCAAGCGATCAGGCTCCTTTGGCAGGCCTTACACTGGTTTGGCAGCTAGCACTCAACACAACATAATGACTTCTTGTTTTATGAAAGCATCCTCCACCGTTTGCACCCCTTATGTCCAGCTGTGGTCTCGAAATGTAAATTCGTCTAAATGAAAGCCTATTAACATGTGTCACACCCAATTATGTTCAGCATACTCATATCTAATTGCATTCTGCCTTGCAACACACTGCAGCAATGTTTCCCTTTATTTGTGATCTTGGCCAGATTGCACATCCACCACTGTTGCTAATTCTCTGGGACAGTAATTGTAGTGTGTGCAATGGTCATGATCACACCAGTCTCAAATGTGTGATTGGTTGGTGCATGCCAGCAAAGAAATCCCCGCACACCATCAATTTGGGCCTTTTATTGACATACATTTAATTAATAGCTCTTGCACCTTTTGTTGTGGTAGCTCCTTTGTGCTGTTCTTTTTCTATCAGGGGTTGCCAAAGCAAATCTTTCACATGCATGGATACTTTTTATGTCCTTTCTGATGCAACCAACCAACCACACTGCTAATTGTCTCTTCTAAAATAAATAACCAATTTAAGAAGAAAGAAATTGTGTTCCCTGTTGTACCCATGGGCTTCATTATGACTTCACACTTGAGCTCATCTCTGTTCAGGCACAGATGGACCTGTTGACGCATTAACAGAAAAGTAAAGTTTCTAGTCTCTGTTAAATTCACATAAAAGACTGTAATATAGTGATGGAGGAGAGAATCCCAGAGTCAGCTCAGTGTGATGGCAGCCATGATGGAGAGAAGCGGGGTTTGGCGCTGGATCGGGCCCGGTCCATCTGTCTGGGTCCACATGTGAACGGTGCTGCTCCAACACCATCTCACATTAGGACACTGTGTGCATCAGAATTGCGGTGATTGGGAATATTAAATATAGATGAGATGATGAATGCATGTTATTCCTGAAGCTTCTATAATTAAGCCCACCCCCGTGGTGGGTGCTGGTGGGTGCCGCAGATGGCAAGTAACTTTTGGGATTCTAATGGGAGCTATTCAGAGCAGCTGTTGTCGGTGTGTTCCTTCCTCCACTCACTTCCAGCTTTGCGTAACAACTCTCCAGTCTTACAGCAGACTTTAACAGGTGCAAAACTTCGGCAGAGTCTTTCCAACACTGTTCAAACAAGTGGGTGTATTTTGATTTTATTCTCTGTTTATTCTGCTGTATTCATATGAGCTGTGCTTTCCAGTTACATTCCTACTTACGAGCCAAAGATAGGCAAGGCAAGATGACAAGTTTATTTGTATAGCACAATTCCTACACAGGGTAACTCAAGGTGCTTTACAGAGGAAAAGAAATACAACAGGAAACATAGCATTGCGTAGCATAACATACATTATGCACAAAACATACACACATAATATAACAAGATACAGTACACCTGGTCATGTGATAGGATTTTTTCTTGGATGGGTTAAAGTCCATATATGATGGACACAGATATAATGTGGGTATACCATTTCAAATGCATAAAATACTGTACATATATATGGGAGTATGCATCCTCTTAACATGGCAATCTTTATATAATGCTTGTTTGCTGCTCTGGGGATGTAAATTCCTTTGGGATTACCAAAGTACTGTATCTATAATTCTAACAGAATAAGTTAGCTTAGGCTATGTGTATTGTTTTTATTACACCCACATAGTATATAGCCATAATCTGCAGAGATCTGCATTTTGTTTATTGGGGATTATTTGAGCAGCGTTTGCATGCTAACGAGGTATGATTATATGATCACGTGTGAAGAAAATACAACTTTTGTCCTTTTCTCAATATGACATGTTTTCTGTTGAGGAGCACTGTTGCCAAGGAACAGCATTGTCAGGGACTATCATCCACTAAACAACATACTCTTTCCGTGATGACAGTTTGGGAAAATATAAGAAAGCATATATGCCCTCCTCCTTCAGAGTAAAATGAGCCCCGAGGAGTGAGACGCGGCTGTAATAATACTGAGATTGTGTTTACATGAAGTAACGAGGATATGGGGACGGGATTCCCCCGCAGTGCACCGTCTTTATTGTATTTGGATGAGATTGCTGTTGGAGTGGATCTCTAATGTTGGTCTTTTGTTAACAATGCCATAAATGACAACAATATTACAAAGTTTGAGAGATTGTATTTATTAATCTTCCATTCCTTTTGAGAGTTCTCTCAGGAGTCTGCCTCTATATAACAACCTGCAATAGTAAACACTACAGAACTTTGCGTGTGCAGATCCCAGTCATGAACACGATCAGTTTCAATTTTTTTGGACAGTATCATGGAGATGCTGAAGTGGATTTGTTTCGGTACTTCTATGATGAATATTGTTAGTGCCCTGAAGTTGTGAACACAATACCTAAAATGTTATTGAGGCATCTTGAGGCACCTTAGCCTTTAATCCTGATGAACATACCGCCATATTTTTTACATTTTCATGAATCAATAAAATCCTTTTGATGTCCTTCTACACAACACCCACTGGCCTCCTTCCTGACTGCTCTCTGCATCTTTCTGCCCATTTACTCGCTCTTCCCATTCTGTATATGTCCAAATCCATCTGAACCAGGAAAATCTTACTTTAGCTTCAAATAAGTTTTCCACTGTTCCCTCCCGATCTCTCTCTCCCGATCACTCCAAAGGTTACAATTTGCTTAATAGTTCTATCTAACCTTATTGCAAATGGATTTCTCTGTCACACCCTAGTGAAAGATGTGACATACATTACGCTGCGGCTGTTTCTGAGACAATTGTCAGTTTTCTGGATTTGCTCGCTCCATCTTACATTCATCTTGTGATTTTCTTTGTTTGATTTACTTTGTTTTATAGCCAGAAATTATGTAAAGCCAAAAAGACCGAAGAGGTAATTTAGAAAGCACCTATCCATCCTCTGCATGTACGCTCTGCCAAACACTCCAAAAAAATCATAATTCGTCCTCAAGGCCACTCTATCCCGCAGCCTTTATTTCTTTTTAAATAGAGCCTTTAGTGCTGTGAATGAACTTTGGCACAGGAATGAATGAGTGAGTGAATGGGAGTCCATGAGCGACCAAAAGACTGCTGCCTGTGAGTCACTTATATTTACTGCATTTAGGGATCCTTTATAATGCATACATTATTATTTGATTCTAGATAGAGCTATTTGTAAACAGATGTGTCAATAGCTTCACAAAATTTCTGATGTGTTACCTTTAGTTTATGAAGCATTATGAAGCCAGCATCAGGAAAAGACTGTAAAATATGCATACCATTTTGAGGTCTGCAACAAATAAGGTCCAGTGACAGCCAAACAATAGAGAGAATGCATCAGAATGATATTCCCAAACTGAGGCTGGATAATACAATCATCAAGTGAATATACAGTGTATAGTATGAACAGGTCTGAGAGCAACACTGTATTTCAGACATACTGTAGATAGACCTCACTGACAAAAAATGAACTCAGTCAAATCGCACACGTTTCCATATGAGTAATAAATGATAGAAATATAAAGCCCTATGGTGTCACATCTGCTTTATGTTGAGTTCTATGGGGATGTGTTGGTGCTTTTAAACATGATCAGATCCTTTTCCCTTCTGCTTTATTCTTGTATTGTTCTTGTTAATCAATCACTGCTGTTAGCTGTATAAAGAGCTGAGATGCCAGCACATGCAGAGCGTGGGAGTGTTAAGGCATTATAAATGAGGCATATCGCTTCATTGTTTCATAGAACAGAGGTGAGCTGACCTTCTGCGAGCTAATTAGGGTTTGCAAGAGCAGAGATAATGAGTAGGAGGCTCTCCACATGTGAGAAATTCACCACTCCCATTTACAGACAAATTATCTGTCTGGATGTTGTGTAACGCCAAACAACAACTGCAAAAGGTCACCATGGAGCCGCGGTGAGTGATAGCAGGATTCTTTCAGCCCAGTGCAATCTCTCTTAGATACCTGCTAATCCAGGAGCCGCGGGGCCTCATTAGGCCTGAGCCAGGAGCAGAGAGGCCAAAGGCAGGGCACACCTTCACATTTCTCTACCAGCGCAGTGTGGTAATGTAGACTTTAAGAACAAGATCCAAGACATGACTATCCCTCTCCAGTGGTTATCACCAGCACACACTCTCACTTATTTTAAAGTGTCCGCTGTTCAGCCAAAGGCAGCAGTAAGAGGTGTGAGGAGTCAATTCCAGAACAAATCTCAAAAGAAGGATTCTAAAAATTAACTGTCCACTGCCACCAACTTCAAAGTCACTTTCTTTGTGGACCACTGTTGAATCTTAACATCCTCTTCTCCTGTTGTCGCCGTGGGCATGGTGTGGGGTGCGGCTGGGCTGCGTCATTCAGGTGGTCGCGTTTGTGGCTGAGAGTCCTCCTCCTCTCATGCACGGTATGTATAGCTATTGCGTGTCCGCTCAATCTTTGCTTTATGTAGGGAACACGTTTTTATTATACAACAGGGTTCCCCCTCCAGCCACTGTTTCCCGCATGGGCTCACGTGACGTGGCCTCGCGTCTGGTCTAAAGACTGCCAATACGAGTCGCTGTAACAAATGAAATTGCAACGCACGCGTGCCACCTTGTGGTCAATGAACAATATCACTTAAGGTAAAACTTAATCATCAGGGTGGCGATGCTGTGTTTTGGTCTCTGTGATGTTGGTTATGATGACTTTGCATTGCAAGTTATGTTAATGTTGGTACAAACGTGACTCTTTGTAAAACGAAGAACACATAATTGCTTAAATCAGAACTTATAGAAACTAATAAATCAAATAATATATAAATTATATCCTTGTTTGTCCCAATTCAGTTATTTTGAACCTGTGTGTCCTTTTTCTTTTAATTTCTTTTGGTCCCAGGGCCATTTTCCCTGGGTGGCGTTGTTGGGTTTTATTTTCAATTGTTAATTTTAGTTTACAACTACTCTCGTACCACCACACATACATCTCCTCTAGACCTCCTGTTGTAACCTCAATATATTTCATTTTCCTAAGATTCCTAATTTCTAACACATAAGCTGCTTGCAAATGTTTTGTTTCCTCATTTTCACACTCTGCCAAAGTACTTGACAATGAGGGCCTCAGAGAGAATACTTGATGCAGTCCACAGTTCAAGAGAACTACTCCAGATATTGTTATCAGAGCTCTCAAATCCAATGCCTCGTCCCACATACTACTGCTCACAAATGCCCAGTTCTACCTTTAGTCTACTGCTCACAAATGCCCAGTTCTACCTTTAGTCTACAGCTTACACATTTTCCCAATAACTTAACTGCTTTTATAGTCTCCCTTGTTCCTAAAAAAAATTAACACAGCTCTCCTCCATTTCTCTGATGTCAACTCTCCTTAACACTCCCATAACTCCACAACTATATCATCAGCCTTTGTTCTCTTCAGCAGCCTCCTCATTTCACCGGCACAAAGAAGTGGTGTTTGTCATTTAGTTGTACTTAGGAGCAGCAGCCACTATCCTTTGACTCTAGGTGGTTGCATTAATTATCTCCCAAGACCTCTCTTGGACTGAAAACACAACAGCAATTGTGAAAAGGGCTCAGCAATCAAGACTGCATTTCTTAAGGATACTAGGAAAAAAACAATCTGCAACAAAACCTGATGGTGACCTTCTACCGCTCCACCACCACCACCACCACCACCACCACCACCAAAAAAGCACTGCAGAAAGTCATCAAATCAGCAGTCAACCCTGCAATCTCTGAAAGAAACTGCTAATTCAAGATGTCTAAACAGGGCCGAAAAAAATCATTAAAGACAATACTCATACAAAAACACAAAAATCATTAAAGACAATACTCACCCAGGACGTTTGCCCTTCTGCCTTCAGGAAGAAGATAAAAGAGCCTTAAAAGCTGGACTAACCGACTCAAAAACTGTTTTTATCCCTGGGCAATTATCACTATAAACACACACGGATGGATCAACCATTAAACGTATTGTACTATTGGAAGATGTTGTCAAAGGTTTCCCTAGAGCCATTCAGACTGGAGCCTGGTGTTTTCTGCTCACAGCTCAGTTCTCAGGATCATGTCTATGCAGATGAAGCCTCACATACATGCACAGGCTGTAATTATTTCATATACCACCCCACTAATGTTCATGTTTGTGTTGAAGAGCCCACTCACTCTGCCGCGGAGACATGGGTGTATGCTATCATGTCTCAAACCAATTCCCTTCGACACTTGTTCAGTCCATAAGTGTTAACTGTAGAAGCAGAGTGTTCCTTTGTGATGAATATTCTCTTAATCGCAAGAGCTGCTGTTGATCAAAGGGGATGGGGAACAGAACATATAGGCCAGTACAGTGATAAGTTATAAAATGGTACAACACATCGCCCTATAAAAAATGTCTGTCCTTTTGTGTTTTTCTATATTTTTCTATATTTTATTTTTTCTATATTTTTCTTTTATATCTTTTTTTTATATATTTTTTGCCTTTCTGGCTTAATTTGACAGGACAGTAGATCGACAGGAAATCAGGTAGAAGAATGGAGAATGAAATTTGGCAAACTGTTGGGAACTGGATTCGAACTCACAACGCCAAAATGAGCACTGTGGGCCGCATGCTCTACAGACTGAGCCTTACCACGGCCCCATATGTGTTCAACAAAATACCATTTAAATATATTTTTCATGCTCACAAATTTTAATTTCTTGCAACTCAGTCAGACACCTTGGCCCCCTTTTTATATTAAGTTAAGCCTAGATGTTGGTTAAAAAAAACACCGCACAGTCAACAGTGTACAGCAGGTGCCAGCTCTCTCTGCAGAGGATCTCCAAACATGGCCGTCTCTCTCCCTGATAGAGCAATGCTTTGATCCGTCCGGGTTGGCACGCCTTCACTCAGACCCACACACACAGACAGGCCGCTCTCTGAGGAGGCCAGCTGATCCGCCATCTGCACACATCCAGCACCCAGGAGCTGCTTGTACAATGCTCTACGGCTGATCACACTCAACACTGTGCTACGAGTGATACAGGTTTAGTTTTATGGGAGGCAAGACGTCATCAACAAACATCTAAAACTGAATTATAATTAGATATTGAACAGACCTGTGTAGCCTCTTGATTATAATTTGATGGATTTTGCACATCCATCTTCCCACGGTCCTTACTGCATTAGTGAATGAATGTGAGAGTATGTTTATGTTATTTCCAAGAGCTACTGGCATGACACTTTTTGACTAGGGAAAACTATAGCCACCATTTTACAACATGGACATGTCTTGGGATGATTAGACAGATCTGGGAAGAACCCACAAAAACACGGAGAAGACATGCAGACTGGACTCAGATACACCATTCATACGACTTCTTACTGACAGGCAGACGCACTAACCACTCCTCCATGCACCCTTTTCTGTTATAATAATAAAAAACAAATGAATCAAGTTAATATCAGTGCTTGGTTGTCCTTCACTGTTTGATGTCTTTCCTCTCACACCGAGAGCAGCCTGTGTGGGTGTGTGCTGCAGGCTGCTCATCCAAACAGCCCAGATGAAAGGAGAGCACAATTACTCTGCTTCATTCCACTACAATTGGACGCCACCAGCAATAACTCTCTCACTTGTCTTTACTACGGGTGAATCTAGGAAATCTCTATCACTAAAATAAAACCTGCCAGTAATTGTAGTTTAGGGTCTGGTGTTATGGGCATCAATTCAAAGTATTCAGATTTCTTTGCATGCGCTTTGGTTCTATGTTGACAATGTTGTTATTAGTTTTAAGTGGGCCGATTGATTGATTTCAAAAGTCTGCTAAACCAGAACAATTTCACACTCAGGGGCAGAATCATCTCACTCTCCTCCATCACCAGCTCAGCAACAGCACCTCTAAACAAAAATAGCGCCTATTTGACTGAATGCTTCTTTGACTCAGTCCTAGTTAAAATAGCGTTGAAATGGTTTGGTTCCAGACATGGATGGTGCCATTCTGTAGCCTTCTGTGTGGCTTGTGTGTTCACAAAGTAAGAAGAGATAGATCAAAGCAGCTCATGTCTCTGCCGCAGTCTTATGCAAATCTTTATCACAGAGCAGTTTCCATATCCAACACTAAAGCACACAAGAGCCAAGATTGCACCATGTAGATCTGGTTTGGGAGGTGCTCATCTCTCCACACAGTGAGTCAAAGATCCGCTTTTAAATGAATGGGGTCTCTAATAAAACACTGACTTTTAATGACTGGCACTGTGAACTGTGAACTGATGCAAGCGTAATGACTTATTGAAAGCTTGGCTGTGCTATCGACTTGTGACGACAACTCAGAAATCACAGCTCCCAGAGGCTCAGTGTTGGCTCATTGTGCTGAAAGATTGCATAGTCACTCCGGTAAACATTTGAGAGACACGTAGAATCCATTCCCTCAAATCTGGCACAGCACATGAGCTACAGTCAGTTACCGCGTCAGTCTTCAAATATAGCATAATCTCTTGAAAAACATGCAATTTCTTGGTTTTTGTTTTCAGCTTTGAGGTGGAAAAAAATCGAACTAAATATCAGAGAAATAACATTGAGCCCTTTCAATAAAAATACTGGTTTCAAAATGGAGACATTAATGGCTGAATTTTAATAAGTCTTTTACACATCAATAAGTGTTTACACTCTATATAGTTCCTGCAGAAACAATGTCTGTCTCATTTTAGAAGTTTAGATTATTTTAGCTTGTTTGATGTTGTGTCCAGTCAAAAAGCATTTGAGACCTATTGTACTGTATGCAGAATCCATTAAAATATCAGCTTTTAGCTTTCTCTGTCAGTCAAATATCAATGAATTGTTTACTTCTGATTATGGTAGTGCGCTGGGAAACTCAAGATTATTTGACACACAGTGAATTATTTTGAAATGCTAAACAATGACCTTTCAGGCATTCGTCACCTACTTAGCATGAATAATACTCTTTTATTGCAGCCAAAACAGCCCACAAGCACAATTTACAGTAATTTAGTGGAAGAGCTGCTGGCTAACTGACAGTAGAGGCTGTCATTTGCATTCACTGATGACAGTTTGTCGTTGAGCGGAGCTGGATTTATTTGAGAGTGTGCTTTAGAATAGAGCTCTGTTTGTGCAGCCGGCTTCACTCGCTGCACACTTTTAGACAAATATAGAGAAGGCAAACACTGGGAATACTGACAGATATACTATAATGCAAATTTAGGCAAGGTTCAATATACAGATTCAATATAATCACTATATTTCCAACTATAGACTTTAACATGATAGAAAAAGTTAAGTACAATGCTCGCAAATATATATATGTTTTAACTTTGCTGCAGACAATGTTCCAACTCTTTCAGCCTGTGGAAGGTCATGAAAAATGTGTGTGTTGTCCTAATGGCCAGTTGGGCTTTGGCTAGAGTTTCTACAGAACAAATCTCCAGCAGCGGAGAGGTGGTGGACAAGCAGTGCCCGCCGAGCCGCTCCCAATTAGATTCAGTTTCAAAGTTTAGCATCAGACAGCCACCAGCCACCAGCCACCAGCCTCCAGCCGTGTTCATGCCATACTTGCAACATCTATATGGCTATGTTTTGTGTTCTCTGCTGTACATCTCCAACTCTGGCATATTGTGAAAAAACGAACATCATCCACAGTCATAAAACATATTTCATGCAAGATGTTTTTATGTCTATTAGTCCGAGTGTTGTCTTCAAAGATTTTTCTGTCCCAGTTGAGACATTGGAGTTGGCTATTTTTCCCAGAGATTGCTGGAGACATCTAGTATTACTTTTTGGGCTGATTTAATCATTTTCTGCAATGTATTCTTGTCAGCAGAGCACCCAGCATATCGGACACTGATCCAATTAAATTTTTGTGCAGTGTTCTTAAAGTGTTGTCGTTTTTGTACACCATTGGTCAGTGTTTGCATCTCATTTCTGTTTGCTGATTAGTCACCTCCACTTATTAGGCCAACTACGGTGGTATGACCCCAGAGCTAGTGCATATAAAGCAGAGGTTATCTAGGCTGCTGTGGCCCTTTCATCTGTGGTGGTCCCTTTGGTGCTATGTGATTGTGTAAGGGTATGGTCTATAAGAATCCTCAAGAGACCCACTTGTACATCAGTAGTGAATAAGTGTGAGTAATGAGGTGCTGTACGGACAGTGAAACAGTTTGTGACTGCTCAAACATAAAGCATGTGCCTAATTAAAGTATGTGATTCAAATGACACATGCTGGCCCATAGGAACGCCCAGCTGCACCCAAGGGTGAGTCTGAGGAGCCCGCTGACAGAGGGACTCCCAGTCGTTTGTCATAAGGCACAAGATGAATGACTTACATGCTGGAGCATTAATCATTGTCGCATAAGTGACTATCAGTGGTTTATGAATGAATAAATTGCTCCCTGGGGTAAGAGCAACACATAACAGCAATGAACCAGCCCAAACCTCCCGCCAGATGTGCCTCCAGATGTGAATGCGACCTGCTTCAACCTGCTTTTGTCATCTGTGGCACCACAGGGCCTCCAGGTCATTGTTCCGTAAATACATGGTCCTCTGCTCTTACCACAGTTATTGTCCTTGTCCCAGCCTGTCCTACATGTGAAGTTAATTGTTTGCTTATATCTGCATCTAGAATCCTTTCTGGTCATAAATATGTCATAATTGCTTTATTTGTTTCAACACCAACACTAGGTTTATACTGACTGTAAAACTTGACAACTTGATGACACTAAAAAACTGCCTTTCAGTGACCACTGTGACCTGGATAAGTTACTGTCAAAGGACCCAAACTATTCTTGCTGCAGGATAAACATACACCAGTTGCAAAAAATGTTTTTAACTGCATTGTGTGTTGTAAAAAGGTCTTGATGCCTTTTTATGTTTAGCAAATGGCAAAATATGTCAGGTGTATCTCTATAATGCCCATGTGCCTCTGCTGCTGTGGGACTTCATTTGGACGACGCTGCCTGTCCTTCTCTAAATGTCATAGACCAAACACAAACGCAGTGACAGTCTCCTCTCTCATAACAAAGACAAATATTTTCATAAACACAATACCCGTCACGCTTGAGGCTCGCTACAATCCCTTCTCCAGTCTCTGCACGTGTGTCATGGTGTATGGATTTATTTAGGATTTATACTGGTGTGTGTGCAGCTATAAACAAAGGGAAACTCTCTTTACATGAGGGATTATCACATGTCGCTGAAACTCTGAATTCAGCTTGAACATTAGTAACACTCACTTTGATAGGACTTGACTCGGAATATACACTGATCCACACCACTCTATGGCTCACAGTAGGCAAAGCTCGTAGGGAGAGGCTTGGTTCCCAGACTCAAAGCAACTATGCAATGGTATAGCAGATATTGTCTAATTCAGCCTCTGAAGTAGAAATAAACTGTGTTGCACTGCTTTACATGACAAGATTCATTTTACATAAACCCTTATAACTATATTCTTTAGGTACAAATATCTGAGTACATTTATTAACAAAGAAATGGATTTACGCTAAACCAGTCACTAATCAAAAATCAACAGTGTATAGGGTGGGCTTGAACCAACAACCTTCTGCATTGAAACCAGATTTTTATCCCACTGAGCTAACCATTTACTTGATTTGTTAGTTTTCAAAAAACAAAACAAAACATCACTTTTTACAAACAACTACAATTGTTTTAGTGCTGCATGTGGGACTTGAACAGTTTGAATTTTATTTGAAGCTAAATGCCCATACTAGACATAAAATCAACAAGGCAAAAGCTGGACATGAACTAACAACCTTCTGATCCCTAAGCAGACTTCTAACCATCTGAGCTACTGCAGGAGTGCTATCCTGCTGTTGATTTTGGTTTTCTAAGAGGGACTCAAACCCGTGACCTACCACATTAGAGGGAGGAGACCACTGTCCCACACAATGCCCATTAACTTATCATACAGTTTTATGTAGTATAGCATTCAGTAAAATTGACTTCTAAGCACTCCCACATTAGCTCAGTAGGTGCTTGGGGTTCAGAAGGTTGTTGGTTCAAACCCTGCTCAAGCATTGTTACTTTTATGTCTAGTGTGTTCACATAAAATTTTAACCATTTGAGTTCCACATGAAGCACTACAAACATTTGTGGTTGATTGTTTGTAAAAAAAAAAAAAAAAGTGATGTTTTAATGATTTAGACCACAGTGGATTTGAAAACTGACAAACTCCAATTTATCTGAGTATAAAGGAAGGGACTTGTTCTGTGTCCGCTAGAGTCGAAGAGGCGCTGAAGATAGCTAATGAAGTAAGAACACGGACTCGTAAAGGGGAGACCTGGGTTCAAATCCCGGTCTCCACGCAGGTTTGAACTAAGTGTTAACATAGTGTAACAACGAGAAATAGAGGGTGGATACGTGAGTGTGTCCAATAAAACAAACAACCACAAAAAATTACAAAACCAACATAGAAATAAATAATCTTAAATAAAATACAATAAAAAACGTAACAAAAGTAACCAAAATGAAAAAAACAAACAAATTAAAAACACAAACCAAAATAAATAAAGAAATGAACAAAATTAACAAATAAAACAAATAAACATAAAAATAAACAAAAAAATAAAAATAAACATTTCTGAAACGTGATTTGGGAAATTTTCAGTTGATTGATTAAACATTTCGTCTTCAGTACAACATAAATCTGTAGTAGTCCTGTGTTAATGTGGCATTACATGGTTTAATCTAATATCTCCCATTGACAGTGTTGAATAAGTTCAAAATTAAAAATGCTTAAAACTATCTTACCCAGTTCTATGATGTAAAGTAGGTTGTCTGTAATCAGTTTAGGCCAGGGGTGGGGCTAAAAGGAAACTCAAATATGATTGGTCAGAATAGTTCCCCACCAACTGTAAACTGATGTTGTTGTAGAGGCCAGGGGAAGCACAAAAGTAAATAATAAATATGACAGATTACCTACTTTACATCATAGAACAGGGTCAGAAAAAGCATTTCTTAAATTTTGAAACTTTTTATTTTTATTTTAGGAAAGTTACAGAATTTTTTTGAATTTTCTGCCTCACACAGAAAACTACTGCATCAAACAATTTTTACTACAAATTAATTCAATTCAATTCATCCAATCCAATGAACACTGGTATTGTTACAGCAAACATATTGAATTTTGTTGGTTCAAATCCAGCTTATACATTTTGACAGTTTAAATCAAATTGAAACCGAGAGTCCCACATGCAGCACTAAAAGCAGATTATTTGTAAAATGTTATTATTACTATGTTTTAATAATTTAGTCCACAGTGGATTTGAAAACTGACAAATAAATGAATGCACTGTGATTCCACTGTCCCACAATGCCCTTAACTTATCACAAATTAACAGTTTAATGTGGTATAACACAGTAAAATTGGATCCTAAGCATCCCCACTTTAGCTCAGTAGGCTACCCCATGAACTGTAATAACATGTAACTACATTGTACATAATGGTTAAGGTTAGGTACAGTGCGGTTACATGTTATTAGTTTGAATCAGGTAGATACAATGTTGTTAATTAACGGCTAAGTAAAATAAAGTGTTACCTTATATTTTTTCCTCAAAGTGTTGGACTCCGGAGTGGATTTAGGGCAGTCTGCTCCTGTCCCATGTTTTCTGAGACTGGGTTTGACAGACACTACTCTTACAGTGCTGTCTTCATGTGGGAGACAGTTGGTTCAGAAACACTGAAATGGCTCTGATGGCTCCATTTAGTGCAGACTGTAGACGCTGGAGCCCAATGCTGTCAGTGTTGTACTGATAATAGTTTTAACACGTCACAAACTGACAAGAATTATCAGAACGGGCTGTCCTGAGGATGGCCAGGGCATGTCCAACAGCAGCCTGCACTGCCCACCTACTCTATTCTTAATGTAAGGAGGCACTACTGAGGAGGCAAGAGACAGTATCCAGTGTGAGGTATATGACAATCAGGACTTACGCCTGACCCAGTCCAGAGCCTGCAGCTGTGGGAGCTCTTGTCCAATCCAAACCTCTGCACAAACCTGACCTATACATTCACATTTCAGTTGTGCAAGGAGACGTGCAAGGAGATAGTCATATCACTCCGGTTTTCTTTATGTATTCTATAAAAAAAAAACAACCAGACTTAAAATATAACCACAGTGAGAGGTGTGTTGGGGAATACTGACCCCAAGTAGAAACCACACAGGTAACAGGATGTTTGTGTCATGGGTCTGCCTTCGACCTTCATATTTTCCTTTTGAGAAAATGAATCAAAAGAAGACTCCACCCACTAGACTTCAGTCTCATACTGTGACAGTAAAATGTACCCCACTATTTTCTGTACCTCTCAAATAGTAGGATATTATTTTAGGTATCACTGTGTGAATAATGAATCAACAAGGATACTATGAGATAAGATAAACGTTCCACCGTTGTCCTTGTATAACCTCTCCACAAATGAGACAGATGATGATACCTGTGTTTGCTCTGAACAAACAGGTCTTTGAAGTCTGTGTTGCTCCAAGTGAAGAGCGCTCTTCTTTAGGAGAGGCCAGGGCACAGCGCCAGAGCCCTTTGAAGAAACACTTTGAGTCAGATCTGAAGCTGCTTGGAACCTAGGGACTGAGAGGCATATACCCTCCACAGGCTGGGGCGAGGAGGCTCAATAAGTATAAAACATTAAACACGGTCTCTAAAGAAGACAGACAAGAACTTATATAATATTCTAATAGTAGTTAGTGATTCCCAAACTGAGGTCCAGGGTCCCCTAGAGGTCCGCAAATGTCATCCAGAGGAGGCCCCCAAATCCTCCTCATAAAGTTTAAAAAAAGAGTTTGAGTAATATGAGTAATGAGTAATATGAGTAAAATGAGTAATAATTACATTTTGTACATCATATTCATTCTAAAATCACTTGAGTGGGAAAGTGCTATCTTAAATGTTTTCAAAAGAAATTTATTATTTGGTAATAGGTGACTAGTTTTGTATTTTGACAGATTTAGGGGGTCACAGGTGATTTTTGGATGTTGAAGGGGACTCTGCAAATGGCCTTACACAAAGCAAAAAGGGTGCTATAGATGAGACCAAGACAGGAAATCTGCAGATATCCTGTATGCATTTATTGTCATTAATAATGTATGTGTTGTTTATGTGAATTTAAAGCACTATATAACAAAATCTAAATTATGTTACTCTTTGACACCAGTGCTCATCAGTGGAGCAGCATTGACAGATAGCACATCTCATTTCTCACAGCATTTGCATAAAACATTAGCCTGGCTTGATTTGGTGCTAAAACATTTATTTTGCACTGGCAGCTCTTTAAACTGGTATTTCATAAAGCCAGTAAAAAGAGTAAATGTTTTTGTGCATTATGTGAACATTTGTAGATGTTAATATTTGATGAGTTGTATAGACACCTTCTGGCACTACTGTAGATGCTTGTGTTGCTTTGGGGTTCATCTGAGGGTTTATCAGTGAAAATATTTGTATATAGAAAGTTTTTGTATACATGGGACTGGGACTAACTTTAGTCAGACTTGATAACTAGTGATAATGGTGCAGTGCAGTGAGGTCAAGTCCTACTCATGATTCAGCTGAGCCTCTGTGACAAACCCCAGCGCTCTGGGTCTCTCTGTAGAGAGCCCTGGGCACTGGAGGTCATAAAGACAATGTAAAGGACACAGTGGACTCTGACAACAGACATGTGAAGCTCAGAGACAGGCCTGACAGGTGAATGTCCCACGAGGCTTTGGTCAAACACAGGTCAGAGCACATGGAGCACTATAATGACCAGAGCAGGAGCACAACATGGGCTGAATGGTGGTAACTAAAAATGTGTGTAGTGTTGATGTATGTACACTTGAGCAATAATCATCATGATGTAGTCCTAATTCAGTTGTAAAATGTTGTTGTTTTCTTTAATTTAACCCAGGTCATGCATTTTGCTTTATCCATGCATAGAACATCGATCTCATGAGGGATGCCTAAATATCTCTAATTATTACCGGCGCGAGGAGGTTATGTGATGGTCTCCGTTGGTGGGCGTGCGTGTTTGTTTGCGCTCGTGCGTGTTAGCAGGATTACGCAAAAACTACTGCATGGATTTGGATGAAACTTTCAGGGAAGGTCAGTACAGGCCCAACGAAGAAGCGATTAAAATTTGGTACATCTGTGATGAATATTAATTAAGTAATTAATTAATTAAATATTTAATTTGGGAATTAAATAACTCAAAAAGTTGATGAAGACGCTGAACTAGATTGACTTTGGTACTTTGATATGAATAATAATTAATTAATTAACAAATTAATGAGAAATTTATTGGAGCCAGGAAGTCAGCCATATTGGATTGAAATTGGGAAGTCAGGTATTTTTGACAGCCTCTAACACATACTTTGCCCGATTATGATCAAGCTTGAAACACTGCTTTACAACCTATTCCCTTAACATATCTGACCAATATGATGCAAGTTACCTCAATAGTGCCACCTATGGACTACATGCAAATTGTTCTTTTAGGGAATGTACAAATCTTGGCAAAAGCATCCTTCACAAACCTCCAGACAAATCAAACACGCCAAATAAACCCTTCCCATATTTGTCATGGTTTGGGGGCGAGGCCTCTTAATTGCTTGTTAACAATATAAAAACCCTTAGACATCACAGATTAAAATAGCACTTGAAATTAGCTGTCCTGGCGTCGGTATGCACTTTCCGAGTGCTTTCTAGTTTGGTATTATTATTCATAAATTGAATACAATTGAATTGTATTTCTAACATCCTGCAGCCGTAGAAATAACATATTATTAACTCAGTTTATTCTCATACATAATGCTGTATGTGGCAGATCCTGTGATTTGCATCAAAGAGAATGGCAGAGAGCCTTGGCTGGTCTTAAACACACTGTTCCTCTGAGTCTTGGAGCTCACAGTTCACTTCTTGAATACGGATGTACTGTTTAGTTGGAGGGATGTCTTCAGGCCATATATAATTATTTCAAAGTGAAGCTCCAGTTCAAAGCATGCATTTAGGCTGTATATCCTGTGACTTTTGCAGTGTGTGTATCATGCACACCCACTGCTGAAGGGGACTTTTAAACACTGCTGTGAATGAGTTTTACTGTGTTCTGCAACCGTGTGCAACTGAACACAAATGCAAAGTCAACATATTTTTTTCAAATGGTTTAAAAAAACATGAACAAAATGCAACCCAGTTCTATCACATATATTTCCTGTTGCACTGAAAGAAAAAGAATATTTACAGAATTAAACAGAAACATAGCTGCTTGAGTTAAGAGATGTAATAAAAAACACTATTACCAATCCACTTCCCCACCGAGCAGCAACCAGAAAGTAGGCTGTTAACCTGGCATGATTAATGTGGTGTGCTTGTCCTCCCTGTCTTACTATGGGTTCCCTTGAATTATACCCATACTTCACCACCACCGCCACTAATGAAAGGTCTTTTTACATGCTCCCCCCGTGTATGAAATCTAACAGCATCCTCCAGATTGGGAGACAATTGGGATTCATCATAAAGTCACAAATTTTTGGTCACTCTATTGTTGGCTAGATTGTTTTTTTTTTTTTTTTTTTTATTATTTGAATATTTTATATTGTAAACAGTAGGAGAAAGCTTGACATCTGCAGCCAATAATACGTGTATGTGCTTTCAAGATGTACAGTTACAAAGGTACCTACTTCCTTGGACAATGTTGTTTGTAATTCTATAATGTGAAGGTGTTGCAGTTGATTAGAAAAAAACATCCATATTTTTACCACCATGGTCGACACCCAGACCACTTGAATGTCCATCAGTGGATGTCCAGACTATATAGTAGCTGTTGTCAAGCCCATAAAGCCTGCACTCATATAAAACAGTCATCAGTTGCACATTAAAGTGAAGTTGTTGAGACTCTGGTGCTTCCATCAAACCCTCACTGATGATTAGACACTCGAAAGCCAATCAGAAGACACTGTTAGCCCAACGAGTGTGTCAAAGTGTGAATTGCTTATTTAAAATGCAAAACATGAGCCTCATTTCCAGTGCAGGAGTTATTAACCTTCTTCACATCCACCGATGATGAAAATGAACTTACGTGTGACCTTTTTGAGTGTTAGATGTGATAACGCGGCTGGAGGCAGAGGGTCAGGAGCTGTCAGGTATAAACTGTAATGAAGGTGTCACATGGAACCAGTCTGTGCGAAATATGACAGGCCGCAATGTCTGTCACCAATCACTGCCTTGGCCAGAGCTGTAACTGCCCATCAAAATCAGATATACCCCTCCCTGGAGGCTTTGATTCACAGCTACATTTTGAGAGGATTTTCAACCATCAATGATGTGGCAATATCGGTCCAAGACAACTACTCCGGAAGAATGTCGTGACCTCAATCATAATGGAAAAAGTCAAGGATTCACCCTTCCTGGCTTATGTGTTCGGGAGTGTATTTCCTGAGCCCAAAGAAGATGCACTCAGGTCGCAGGTCCAGGCTGCACAAAAGCAGACTTAACACATTTACATATTGATGAGATGGTGACGTCAAGTAGGAAAGTATACAATAAAGACCAATCCCATTGCTCATTCTTATCCTCCATTCTTATATTCATTCTCTCATAATGGCAGTTAACAGGGCAAAATGCAAATGTTAAATGTTTATACAAATTAGAAACTAGAAATGATTGCAAAATGCAAATTAATTAGTTTTAATGCCAGTCATATTTTTATTCATGGGCGGATTTCACTGTGGCCATGGACATTAACACAATGTAAAATGTAAAACTCCATCTATCCCTGTTTAAAGTCTAATTTCTGAGGATCTCCAGGTATTTCCAGGGCTGTGAGGTCCTAACTCCTTGAATTAAAGAGATTTTAGATAACCTACATAAACATGCCAATCAAAGGTGAAGGGCTAAAGGACCAAAATTGGATTAGACCTTTATTTTTTCCTGATTTCCTTTTCCATCTTGATCAGGCATTAATGTGTGTTTTCCGAGCAGGGAGGCAGCCACCTTTCTCCTGGAGACTCAAGACCTTTGAGCTTGTATTGATGTATGCTGAAACACGGTCACTGGACACTGATTGGTGTGATTCTCAAACAACATCTATGGATTTTTCTCTACACCACTCCAGCAGCTGCTAAATCATTTATTTGGCAGCCTTCCTGGGGGAGCTCTCGTGTAAGTAGGCCAACATGTCTGCCTCATGGATGTCCTCCGTGTGCCGCTCGGCTAATTCTGCATCATCAGACATTAACCAGCTCCACGCACCCAGAGCTCAATTTGAAAACACAGTCACAGATGAGAAGAGCTGGCATGCAAGCTAACAGCGTAAACTGGAGGTGTTTTAGTGAAATCTATTCTGTTTTTCTCATATCGGGTTTGAACTTTTACATCATTTATTTTTTTCCTATTAAAATGTTCTGTTTTATATCATAACATACCCCCGCAGCCTTCTTGGAGAATATATAGTTCTCCAAGTGAAATCATCTTTCAAGACATTTTTCCAGGAAGATGAAAGTATACATGCATTTGTTTGATTATGTTCCAGGACCTTCAGTAATTTAATGATAGAAGAGTGGCCATTGTTCAACATTTACCCTATCCATAGATGATGAGATTGGCTTGGATCATCATCAGAAACCCTAATATAAATAAGTGGATGGAGATGAACAAATTGTTGCAATGCATCTTTGTCCAATAGTCATTTGTTCAAATGGAGGTAGCAGAAGGTAAGTTAGCAGAAAGGAGCCTTTTCGATATTAAAGGGGAAACAGTGGAGGTTTTCTTTCATCCATGTGGAGTCCATTTTGAAGGTTGAAAGGGCATCTGGACAAGGTTTTTAGTTAGAAAAGCTTTCATCTGCAAGTTCCAGCAGACTTGTTCAGTTCTGATAAAAAGGAACCCTATGCAACTTTTTACCTTGATGAAACAGCTTTAGCATCAATGTGATGTTAAGTTGTTGTAGGGTAAGCTTTTTGTCGCCTCTTCCTTGTGTTTCTTGGTGAAAAACAAGCTCTACTGTAGCTGTAACTTGGCATTTTTGTCCCTAAAAGTCTGGGATCAGGTCTCCCCAAAAACACAAATTTACATAATAGAAAGAGCTCAAGAAATACAACGATGCTACACAAATGCAGATGTGGTGTCATGATTCACATTTAGAAAACAACAAGCGCAATAAAAACAATTGAAGAGGACTTAAATGTATAGCAGAGTGGAGCTGAAGCTGAAGAGTGTGTGAAAAAGTTCAGCACTCCAAACAGCCATTCTATAAACATTACAATAATATGAATGTAAAAGCACTGTCAAGTACAGATGTAACAAACAGCACTGCTTCCCTTCACAGCAGTGTCTTTTCACCCGCCCTCTAAAGCCCTTATGGGTAAAATATTCATATAGTCCATTGTACCAGTGTTTTCATAATATTTCTTCTGTGAGATTTGGTGCATGTCTCAGGGTTGCCATGTAAACAGGTCTCAGTGGATATGGTGGGTGTAAATGAAGAGTAGTAATTTGTGGATTATTCTAATATTGTTAGTGTGCAAACTGCTCCCACTAATGCCATTACTAATGCTCTTTCTTTTGTGGAAAAATAATTTGTTTACTGCATAAAGATGATGTTTTTTGTGCTGGGCATCTGCACTCTAAAAGGTTA
>JAVQKG010246016.1:0-12505 GCA_036025885.1 Hypseleotris bucephala
AGGCTACAGTAGGCTATGTGCTGTAGACAGAGCGGGGATATGAAGAGTGTGTGAGTGTGCGCTGTCTGTCTGTGCGCCTCAGAGCGGAGATGTGAATAGTGAGTGTGGCTGTCTGTGCGTCAGCGGTAGGAGGGAAAAAGGAGGCCATAACTATAGATCTGAAATATATATATATATCCGAGTCCTGATCGGGAGGTAACGACACATGGAACCACATGATCGGGCCAGATTTTTGATCATGTGATCGGATCGGTGCATCCCTAATTGTTACCATTTCTCCTACACTTAATAATCAAACATAATAAGGGGTTAGAATTTTCTAGTGTTTTCTATATGCACTCAAAGCAAGTAAGCATCAGAATCCATTATTCATTCACTCCACAGTAACACATCGGTGGTGGTAAGCTACCCTTGTGGCCACAACTACAGCTCCCCAAACTCCAAAAGCACTACCGCTATCACCCAATAATTTAACAGCAAAATTAGCCCTAAAGTGCTCGATTTGTTTTTGTCATACACTGACAAAAGTCTAACATTCACAAGAAAAATCTTTCATTGTCTCAGTTTACTTAAGTACTTCAGTCCAACTAGAAATATCTGCAATTCAACAACCACAGACTATTTCACATTTTAGAAATCTCAAATATAATCTATAATGTGTGGATTAAAGCTGGAAGTATTGTTTACTGTAAACCAATTGTAAAACAGCATCTCAAAATGTAAAATGTGAGTTGAATGTTAATCATTTATTTAGACTGATCTACTTAAGTAAATTCAGATGATACAAGATTTTTCTTGTCAATGATACAGCAGAATATGTGTAGCACTGTTTTACTTTTTTCAATGTATACGAAAATGTCAAACTGTAAAAAACATGTTCTTTATGTATGTAATTGTCACAAACTGCAAGAGTATTTACAAGTTATGTTTCTTTGTTGATACTAATGCTAAAATGGACGCACTATATCCCCTTTGTCAAACTTTTCATTTGTATGTGTGTGTTATTAATCAGGTGCGGGAGAAAGTACCGACTGTTGACTACAAACATCACTATGACGACAGACAGACTTTTCAAAAACAGCTCAACTCAGCCACTACTTTTTATCAAATTTTTTTTTAAAAGCTGCACTACCTGATTTTGTTACTATAAAAGTCTATAAACAATGGAGTTTGAATAAAACAAGTTTTTCTAATTGCTCAAGTTTTTCTAATTGCTCAGTCTCACACAAACCAGGAAGTATGTACACAAGCCAAAGGGTATGAGAATATCATAGCAGAGATCTGTAGTTGGCTTTTAATTCTTTAAAATAAAAAATATTGTGAATAAGCTGTACCTTTTGAAATGAAACAATAGCTCATTCACATTATTCCTGAAAGATTCTAGATAAAGGATGTATCGACCAATCAGAGTCATATCCAATGAAAGTGTGTGATTGGTTAAACAGTTCCTTCCCTCGCTCTAAAACAAAAAGCCTCATAATTCAGCCCACAGGTGACCTCAAAGTCTATTTTTTTCTCAGATAACTTCTGTTATGCTGTACTAAAATATGAACTAAACAAATATCTTTGCCAAAATACAAGAACAAAGAATAAATGTAGTGCAGCTTTAAGCAGAAGATTTGTGTTTTGGTTCTTACCTCCTGAAATCTCATTGGCCTCTTCGGGAGACTCCACTGGTTCAGAAAGTCTTTGGGGCTCGCTCTGGTCTCGGCCATCATTTCTTTCAGCTACAGCAGAAAAAAAACACAATTACAAGGCTATGTTTTCAAAAATTATTACTAAATATATACTCCTGACCAAAATGTAGATGAAAAATGAGATGTGAAAAAGAACACTGCAACACAGGAAACAAAGGAAATTGGAGCTGTGGAAATTATATAGTGAAGGGTAAAACTGCTTATTAGACAAAAGAAAATCATTTGAGGGAGCAGATAATGACAAAAAATATAGAAAGTTGTAATCTAAAGATGAAATGATAAAAAGATGTCTCACCTTTATACGTGCCCTGCAGTGGTCTGCTCCGTTGACCGCCGCTGACCGAGATTATACTGACGCTGTAATCATTGGCTGGACTGTAGTCTGTAATTAAGACTCTACTTTCAGATTTAGGGACAGCAATCTCTCTTTGATGGTCACCTATAGACAAAAATAAATAAAAGAAAATTATTGGCATTGTTTATTCATCATTGTAATCTAGCCCAGCAACTATGGGCCTTGGTAGCAAATGGGCAATGGACAGGGTATATGAAATACTGTAGATGCATATAACATTTGTTCACTATAAAGGCCAAATACCTGCATGTCTTTGTGTAGCGAGATGAAGCCTAAATATCCGAAGAGAATCAGCAGTAACACGGGGAGGACATGCAGACTCCATCCATCAAAAAAGTCTAAACTGCCTTGTGAACTCCTCTTTGTCAAAGTAAATATTTTGATTTTTATGTTTTTAATCAGGTGCTGTAGAAACTGTAACTCTAAACACCACTATGCCAGAATATGCATATGCATATATGCAGCAGTAACACGAGAAGGACATACAGACTCCACTTAATGATTTAACCCACAACTTTCTTGCTTAGTGGCGAAAGTGCTAACCATTCATGCTCTGTGCAACCCCTTTACTTCTATTATTTATACCTTAATATACTGATTTAGCCTGGGCACATTGGTATGCCGTCTACGACTATGCAGTATTTATTTGCTGTTTGTTTAGGTAATCAATCACAGGTCGAATGAAAGTGACTTTAGCCTTTAAAAAAACTAAAATAAACTGTAGCTTCTCAAACGCTAAAGGTTGCTGGTGCCCTCCCCGCAACAGTTAATCCCCATCAGGCCAACAGGTCACATTATCAGCCCATTTTATCGTGACCTTGTAATCAATCCTGCCCTCAATATGGTATGTGTTGTGTGCGTCTGTTTGTTGTGTGTCTGTGTGCGTGTGTATGCGTGTGTATGTGTGTGTACGTGTGTGTATGTGTCTGTGTGTATGTGTGTGTGTATGTGTGTATGCAGGGTGCTCCTCTATCTCTGTCACCGCTGCTGATGACGGATGATGTCTATGGAGGGTCCAAGATAAGTCCTACTCAAGGGTACATTTGGCAGGCTGCATGAGGTAGGTACTTGATCAGTGTTCACAAACTTAAATCCAAGGTGCTGTCAAGTGGATTATTTTATTTATTGAACTTTTACTTCAGTATTGAAAGGACAGTAGTGCGACAGGTGACCAGGGGAAAGCAGGCAGTGACATTTGACAAAATGCCATGAGCCAAGACGCCGGAGCGAGCATTTCAAGCTTTGAATATGGGCTCTACCAACTAAGACAAACTGCAGATTATTTCTATTATTCTTAAGTAGATCAGTCTAACAAGAAATACTCTCAACTCCCATGAACTATTTTACATTAAACAATTTTAGATATCTCAAATACAATCTACAGTTGTGCATCAAAGCTATTTTTTGCATTAGGCTAATGGAAAAAACACATCTAGACAACACAGATGTTTTCCTTACAGTACTCTGAATTTTGAAATGTGAAATAGTCCATGTGAGTTGAAAGCATATAAATTGGACTGATCTACTTAAGTAAACCGGAACAATACAATTTTTTGCTTGTGATTGAATACCGCCCAATTTGTAAGTAGCGCACCCTTTGACTTTTTTCATTGTATCGTGATTATGCGGTTATGTAAAAGTCTTAACTACAGGGGACACATTTTCTTCTGAAGTTGTCCCTGTTTGAACTGCAGCAGGTGCTATCAGACTCATTGTAAAGTGCTGACAAGGCCTGTGTGTGCAGAAATAACAGGGCCTTGTCTCAAACTTGGCTGAAGGGCTGAACAAATGTGGAGTCGTCCACATCTTTCACAGTGTAATCCTCTCATAGCGCCTTTGATAAGAAGTAAATTACATAATCCTTTCTGACTGACTCACACAATTCAAAAACTTACTCGTCTCTGTCTGGGGGTGACTAAGAGGTTGTGTCCACTGTATTTTAACTATAATATTGTAGTTCCTGTATTTATCTATAGAAGACACAGGCAACCAATGGTTTTAGAGCCACATGCAATTCTTTAGCCCGTTATTGTGGCTCTTTGCTGCATCTTTCATCTGGTTTTGCAAGATCAAGAAAGCTAAGTAGAGGGCTATTTTAAAATAAGAATAAAAAGAAAACAAGTGTGTGTCCTCGTGTGTTAAAAAAGCTGCTCCTTATAATATTTTTGGTAAAAACTCCAGAGTCCATCTACCTTTGGCCTGCGCTTATAGTTAGCAGCACATCTACTTGACTTTTTTGATTTGTATGCATGTAGGTGAAGGAAGTTTTGTAGTATTTTGTAAATTTCCCTAAAACTACATTCTCCTTTTAGTGTATAGGGGGTGCTATTGAGGTAACTGGCTCAAATTGGTCCAGTACGTTTGTACATTAAAATTGATAGCAGCTCTTCACACACGCATATTTAGGACTTTTGGCAATAAATGGTTCTTTGGGTTCAAATGGTTGCAGACTAGATCTATGGTGTATTCATAGAGGCAGAACTGTACCTGGTGAACTGCTGTAGAGGAAGAGATAGCTGTCGATGTCTCCTTTGGGCTCCTTCCATAAAACAAGAAGTTTGCTTGGACTCAGCACTTTGAAGCGTAACCTTCGCGGAGATGGGACTGAAAAACAGACAAAAAATAATTTAACATCATCTTCAACTTATTCCTTTTAGTTGTGAGTGGAGTAACTATGAGCCAAAGGTGGGGCATGTATGTATACCCTTGACCCTACAGTGGCCATTTAGTCACAGGGCTGACACAGAGACATAAACAGACATACTGTATAAAGTTTCATGGGTCAACTGAGATTCACTAATTCTGTATGTCCTTGGTGGAAGTAAGTTGGACAGAACATACAGTAAGAATTACAAGCTTCACATAGAGATACTGTGGGTCAGGTGAAGAAGTATTTGATGAGAGAATAGAGACTTGTGAGGTCAATTGTAAGACAAGTTAGAATGAATTAATTCAAAAAGCTGCTGCCCCAAGCCATCTGTCATCAGAATGAACATGACAAGCAGTCAGCTCTTAAAACAAGAAAATTAGACAAAGATTTAAATAAAGTGAACTAAAGGCACCAGCACACAAAAGCAGCTCAGCGAGGTACATGACTCAACTCTGGTCATTTTAGTTCAGTATTAAAGGCATAATAGAAAAAGCCCATTTCTGCAAGTTCTGACAATAAGATCAAATGGTTGTAATGTAATGTGTCCTATCTATACAACATCTCAGAGAAATTAATGGTTGACTATAGGACTGGAGGCTGAGGTTAGCAGTAAAGCTGGTTAAAAATGGTGACAGCCGCCATTGGTGCGCAGTCCAAAACTCTTACAAACACACTTTAGTGCACATCTTTTAAAACTGGGAGGTGGTAAAAAAAACATCGGACTGCACCAAAATCTGCTCAGAAAAAGAACAGCTGCAATGAAGTAAACAACTAAAACGTCGTAAAACATAGCGAGTCAAGCCAAGACTAGTATCGTCAAATACACATTCCCCTTGGAAGAATCTAATCTACATCTATGATCACAGATGGGGAAAAAGTTGGGCTTAAATATTCAAAATGCCAAGCTTAAAACTCCAAGATTTACTTCAAGATAAATCATTTTAGTTACGACTTTTCACCAAATTTATGCACAACTTTAGTCACGGTATGATCTCATAAGGTCATGACAAGTCCAGAATATCATGAAGTAGCCAAAAATCCCCACTATTGTTTGGTAATGCCCACAGACAATGCAGCTCTTCAATTTTTCCATTACAATTTGCATTTAACCTTTTTCAAAATGCTCAAAATGCATAGGATGAAGACGCATAATTACAATGCACAATAAGAATCTATGAATAATTTAAGTTAGCGGGGTAGCCGGGTAGAGTCATATCATTTAATGTGTGCTTGATAGTAGGCAAATTTAGTTGGCAGACAGGATACTAATAGCAGCCTGGAAATTGCCTTGAATACTGTGATCTTTTCTTTGCATGTCAATGAACTGCCTCTACCACATACAAACGCCTCTGATTTGTCGTTTGAAATGAACAGCAATGTGACCCTCTCAAGTCAACAAGTTGGAGCCTATTCAGAATTAGACAGCGGCAATGATTAATGAATATGACCAAAACAATAGCTGTCAAAGGACGCTGATGTCTCAAAGAGATAATTTTGTACCAAAGACATGTCTGTTTACCAAAAGAGAAAGTAATCCTAACAGTTCCACTAATTACAAATTAACACTTAATAACTACACGTAATTAAGCCCTGGTTAGTTAAGCATTAGTAACCAGTAAATTGATCATTTACTAAGCATTACTTCAACATTAATAGAGAAATACTGCAAATTTTTAATTCCTAAGTTATAACCTCATGTAAATTATTGGAAAGTTGTTAACATCTGTGTAACTTAAATATCTTTAAACTGCTTATTAGTTAAATTATTGTTAATCACATATTTTTTATTACTTTATCACTGCAAAGTGTTACTTCATTTTCATTTTTTTCTTTCACTCTCATATTTCCAGAAAGCAAGGGTGAGACAAAATATATATTCCGAATTTCCGATATATCATGATATCGAAACATGAGATACTCTGCAATTCCCAGTTTTAGGGGTATACACTGCATAGTAGCCAGTGTCATACATATAGTCGTACAACAATTTACTCTCACTATAGGCCAATTCTCGACACATCATGCATGCCTTTTGGGAGTGGAAAAAAGCCTGTCAAAAGTCCACAGTAACACGGAGAGGACATGCAGACTCAGATATGTCAGGAGGACCAGTTATAGAACCGACAACCTCCTTGCCAGATCAGGAGCACAAAATGGCCATACAAATCACTCTTACGGTCTTCAAGTCGTCCATAAATTAGTTGTGTGCAGTTGTGCGAAGTCTCATGGGCCATACTTAAACCCATATTATTCATTTCTAAAACGTATGGCAGTGGAGTTGGTGAGCCCCCTACAGCTCCCAACAGACTTCTTGCCAGGGGCTAAACCCAAGTCCTTTTGGCTAAGCCTCGGTGACGACTGCTTAGCAACAGACACTGGTGTAAATAGAGTGGATTGAGTCCCTGAATCTTAATGAAAATATTGCAAACCTATCAATCTGTTGAGAGCCGCGTCTGTGTCGTGTGCAGCTTAAAATGAGCGCTGATCGAGAGAACCGAGTAATCTCCCCACGCTTTACCAGCACAGTTTAAGTCATGTCAGCAAACTACAAACAAGAAATGTATGGGTTTCAACAAAGCCACACCAGTACAGCCCAGTTTAAGAGGAAAAATGGCTAGAGGACAATTAAATATTCCCTTCATAATCCTTTGTAACATATGCTGCATTACACTGGCTCTCATTAAACTTCTGTCTCTAACCGTTATGTTAATTGTCAGATCTGTACTTTTCTTTTCAGACGATGAGCTGCTTTCTCACTCCAGCCTCCAACTTAATTTAATGACACAATTAGACAGGGACATGTCCAGCTGCCTTCTTCATAACTAATTGAACACGAAGTCGAATGGCTGGAATTTATAGCATTTTTAAGACACCAAAAACTTTACAACTAAGTTCACTATTTGTTTAGCATCATAATTTCATATCACAATTTGATTTTTTTATCACCATATTGCCTACCCCTATTTGAACTATATAACACCATCCTTGCTTTTCTTAATCTCCTATAATCTTTTATCACTTTAATTCCAGATTTTTCACAGCTTCTCATCAACACTTTCAATTCCCAATCCTACCTTTAATCCCTTGTTTCCCTCTTCATTTCAGATTAGCCCAATACTGCCACTACCAGCATTTATTATTCAAGTTACAGTTTTTCCTCTCTGGATATGTCTGACAGCGCTTGTCACCACCAGATACTGTACATATCCATGTGTGTGTGTTTAGTGCCTATGTAGCACTTTCCCGTTTGATGTCATGTACAGAGATTGTACCTAACCTAAATCCACTCTTCTTGCTTCTTTTTTGTTCATCTCCTCTGCTGCTCACATGGCCTAGCTCCTATCTTTATCCCAGGCATTAAACTGTCTCCTCTTCTTGCGTTTTATCCTGAATCCCCCTCAATTCACTCATTCGCCTGTACTCAGTGGGTCTAATGCTGTTCGCCCCACTTTTCACGAACGCTTACCTGTGTAGCACTTATCTCTTGGCTGCATTGTGTATATGGGAATATAAAATCTCTCAGGAGTGAATGAACATTAGGAGTCTGCAGGTTGAGCCCACTGCATGTGCAGAGAAGCCATAAAATTCTGCATGGCTGCTAAGGTGCACATGGTATCACTGTAAAATACTAAGTAGGTTCATTCTGCTCAGGTGAACTGCTAGATAGCCGACTAGTGGTGGGACAAAAATCAGTTATCCTGTAATGATATTGCAGGCTGCTGTATTGATATTTTGTACATGTCACAAAATTTAAGTCTGGCTGTACATAAATTTTGTCTTATTTGGGAACATAGACTTGAGATACAGTTGAAGTATTCACAAAGTATGCACTGTATTTCATAAAAAAGATGATCAATTTATTTGAAAAATAATTTTAGAACAGTATTAGAGATATCATCGGTTATTATCATGTGCAACATAGGCCTATAGATTATTGCAATATCGCCATATAGTGATCAGAATCGTGAGCCCTACTAGATACTGGGCAAACCTATAAGGAAGGATAAAAGCCAGTAGGACTTGGTTACAAAGGGTTTAGGGATTGATATAGTCCTGAATTTGGTTTAGACCTTGTTAAGTCCTGGTTTGGTCTTGATAGCCCAATAAAAATGGTACTTGGAAAGCCATACATTTTATGAAGTAGTTTGACATCCCCTGTAGGCTGCTATACCAATCAAATCTGTGAGCTGAACTAATATATTACTGTGGCAGCATCAGCCTGAAAATAATGTCAGAATAAAAATTAGGAAAGATAGAGACAGATATAATATAGAAGGCCTTTATGCTAGCACTTTGTATTTTTTAGCAGAAGAGGATTCACAGCGGTCTAATTATGCTAACAGGTGTGCTACATTAATTCATCTTCACAATCAGACTACAATTATTTTCAGGTGTGCAGATGTAAGCAATTAATGAAGAGCAGAATAAGAAGAAAAATGTGAAATATTCCTATAGAAAGATTTAGCGATTTTTACCTTTGCTTTTCTCTGCATCTTGTCCAGCACAACAACAGCAGGTAGCCTAACTAGTATCTAACTGTATCTACACTACTTTTACAACAGGCAGATAAAGAGGCACAGAACAACGCAAATTTAGCTAATATTACAGGCAGTCCACGTGAAAGCTGAACTGATCAAAACATTTTCGTTTAAAAGTGTTTTTAAGGGTTACTGCTCACCTTTACTGCACCCTAGAGGCCCGAGGTTAAAACTGCGACTGATTTTTTTAACCTGTGTATATCAAAATATCTGGTCAATGGAAAGTGAAATTATAGTGACAATTTAAATTTACATCCCCACTTGTCTTTTGCTTGCTATAAAAAATGTTTATTGAGCTTTATAGATAGACTGGTGCTTTGTAAATTTGACAGCCAATGTGGTGAGCTTTTTCCTTTTTTATTAATCACTCACAATTAGTTTTAATTTTTTATGTTAACTAGACTGAAGCAATTTGGGAAAATGTGCATATTAAATATTTTTCGCCCAATTATGTCCCAAGTGGATGATGATAGAGAAAAGAGGTAGCGACATCACCAGGGGTGGTAAAAGCGACAGAGGTTTTGTTTTTGAATTCAAAACATGTAGTCTGGTCCTATCTCATTCACTCTTTATGATTAAATGACTTCTCATCATTGGCCCATCTCTGTGTTCATTATAACCAGTGATTGGCCGGCACACTCAGTCATACTAATTTACCCAAGTGCCCTTAACCACATAGACACAAAAATACAAACAGAAAATGGACACGACCTTTCGCAAACGTGTTCTCAAGCACATAATCTTTTACAATGTGTCCCGGAGCATAGTATTGACCCAGCTGTCAGCCAATCAGCAAAATCAATTACAACAATTAACTATGCACACAGTTAATTCACATAGGATTATCCGCCGTGTACATTTCAGTGCCCAGCTAACTTGTTCAGGGAAATTGGGAGTCGAATGCCCAGGTAACTATGAATAATAAATAGGCCCACTTTATTTGTAAAACTTGCACTAGTTTGATTAAAACTTTGGCAAATGTCCACAGCCAGTAATAATGCTTCCTCTATTCTCAGTCACTGCGGCTTTGAAAACAGCATCAAAAGCTGCCAGGTCACTTTTTGCTCCTCTGAGAGCTCCAGCAAGACTAAATTTACATTTTCTTATTCAGGACTTTTTTAGGTAAAGACAAAAGGCAAAATGTGAGAGAAAAACACCTTAACAAAACCTGGACATCTGACATTATCAATAGAGCTTAGGAGATAAGTCAACAATAGTTTCCTTGTGATTTTTTTGGGCTGAAAAAATAATCTGTTATACCATTTTCACAGTCAATTATAGCAGGAGACAGCTTTGTTAAACCATTGCTAAAAGCTACACTGCCTCTGGAAATAGAAATGCATGGTTATAATGTCAAGCAATGTGTTTTCATCTAATATCCTTCAACAATGTGCACTGCTTGATTTTTTGTAAGTTCCTTCCTAAAGTGGCCTCCTGGTAGTGGGAGTTCCGATCAGCATGCATTTGTGTTGTGTACAAACATCCTCCATGGGTCGAACACAAAGTAATCCACAATCTCAAATCCCCTGTGACCAGATGTTGCAGCTTAAAGGGACAGGCCCAGCTAAATTAATGGCTATCACATAGTCCTTATTGAGGGGACTGAGTAGGCTAAAGTCGCATATACTGTATTGAAGTGTCAGCGAGATTGCCATGCCCTCAGAGGCGGCACTACCATTAGGCGAAAGTAGGCAGCTACTTAGAGACCCAAGCCTACAAGGCCCCATAAATGAAGCCAAAAATATAAACGTGTCTTGGTAATTATTAAACTTAACTTGGTAAAAATAGCATTGCAAAGCCAATACATTTCACCATTTTTCTTTTCTCTGTATGGTTAAGCCATTCGGTTGCTCTGGACTGACAAATCAAGAGAATTTTATGTAGGAATTAAAAAGCGGATCACCTGCCCGTGTTTGCCTTGAGCTCCCAAAATTCTAAATCCGCCACAAGTAAGTGCGGATCAAATCTACAGCTAATTTACGCTTCAGTGCTTTCTTTGCACCTACTGTTTCTGTCTCGCTAATATGAAAAGCATGACCTATAGAAACTGCTAATGAGTTGGAATAAATTGAAATACCTAAAATAACACCGAACTGAGCAGAAGTGATGGTGAGAAGAAGAAGCTCAGAACAAAGTAAAGTGAGACTTGAGAAAGTCTGGGAACTGAATATTGGAGGAACAAAATGAAAGGGCTTTTCATAAAATGCTGTTTATTGTGGACGCCTGTGCTGGCAATAAACTGACTAAACATAAGAAGTGGACTTTTTTTCTATGGTCTAGAAAAGAGGAATGTCAAAAAGTCAGCTGTATGGATAGTGTGATAGTTGTTTAATTAAAAAAAATAGTAACAACTTGTTTTAACATATAACCATTGAAAATGAGCATAGTAAATAAATCAAATTAACAGATATTTTACTCAACTTTGCCTTTTGTAAGCCACTCTGCAAGATCTAGAGACCAACAAATGACTGTGTAACTACAAAATTGTGCACACAAAGCTCCTATAATTTACAAAGCTTAACTAAATTTGTATCAACAAACCCCTGCAGTAAAGCATCCATCAGCTCAAAAACTCAATTTCACAAACTGATTTCAGTTTGTGGCACACAGCACTGTAGGACACTGTTTATTGCACAAAGTAGATTTCTAACAGCACCTATATCATACACACACATCAATGTCCATAAGAGTTATTCATTATCAAAGCACATTTTCCAATATTTAAGCTCACAGCATGGCACACAGTCACAAAACTCCACAAACCTGAAAAACAGCACACTTTTAGTCAGGGCTCAGTTTGATTAAATGAGGTTTGCCAAAGTGAGGCAATGCATATCGTGCGGCACACTGCACTGCAAATCATCTCAGCTTGAAGCACGTCTGTACAACACATTTATTAAAACTCCTATGGAGCGTGGCAGCGTCGGCAGTGGGTCGAGAGAGCTGCCACACTGCCAGGGTGAAATGCCACCACAATATAATCATGAGTTTGATAAGATATGATTGGACCATGCCAGCAACATCCAACAGAGGGTATAATGTGGAATACACGGAGAAACAGGGGGGTTAGTGAAGGAAGATTTTTAAAACTGTTCAAATTTTCAGATTCTTCTACATTTTTTCATGATCTGAACTAAGAGTGTGCAATATAGCAATAAAAATGAAATCATGAAGTTATGAAGATCGAGCTAATCTGGGAAGATCATTGAATCATGATACAGCGCATTCATTTATACTCTGTCTTCACTGTCAATATTCATATTCA
>JAVQKG010246023.1:0-15290 GCA_036025885.1 Hypseleotris bucephala
TATTGCTTCATAAGAATATCGATAAACTAGAAAGTGCTGAACAAAACTATGAAATGTCACTCTATAGTATGAACATTTATGTGCCTAAATCTGAATTCTAACATCCCACCATGAGGTAAAAATATTTATATCTACTTTCTGTACATAGATTTAAAAATTTACTTGAGTATATATATTTTTTTCAAAAAGTACTATTCCAACTCTGCCTACCAACAGGCCTTGTGGCACAGCACTGACAACTTTCCACAGGATATGTGCACCATTTAACCCTCCACTTTGGGCTAAGAAGACTCTACGGCGCCTCCTTTTGTGGACACACTGCATTGCTCTCCCGGGCCGCTTCCAACAGTGTCTCTTTAAAACTTTGCTCTTCTTTTGCCAAGGGGGCAGGGTTGTACTCTGTGAGTCACTGGGCTGTCCCTGGCACAGACAGACACTTGCACATAAATGCACACACACACACTCACACACACACACACACACACAGAAACATACACAAGCTCTAGTTGTCCATGTTTATGAGAGGAGCTGGCCCTGTGCCCGACCCTTAGAGCTGCACAGGCCCAGAACTGGATCACTTAACCCTTCAGGAGCTCACACTGCTCCAGTTTAAACCTAAACAGAAGCGCTGGCTCAGGACGACAAAGCCCAACTTGTGTTGTTTGGACTCCTTCACAGATTATAAAAAGTCAAAGACAAATTGGCATAAAATTCAACATTGGTTTGTTATTTTTAGAGTTAGCTGCTTCTTTAAGGTTTGAGTTAAAGATTTTTAACTCTTTAGAGGGACTATGGGAACAATAGTTTAAATGATTAGTGAATGTACATAGCAAGCAGATTAATGATTGGAATGTTAAATATTGAGTATTACCACTGCCAAGTAGGTTATGTTTTTTGCTGGCATTTGATTGGTTGCTCTGTAACTCTATATGAAAAAATGAAAGGTCAATAGGAGCTCATGTTTTTGTTGGAGATCCAAAACACTGGAGTTTGTATGATCATATTTTCTGTTTGCAACCATAAAACTTCCAGACAAACTAATTTTAATTTTTTTAAGTTGATCTAGATTACTATTGATGCAGTTTTTTGCTTTAACAATGGCACACATAGGACTTCTTTTAAGTTAAGCAACATAAATTTACTCCATCTTCGTCCATCAGTCTATGCTTTTACCTTATGGTATATTTATGAAGCCTGACACAGAGACAGAATCTTATGCACATCCACTTGCGCTGTGTAAGAGACGGTCAATATTTGAGTTGTGATGTCAGCGTGTGCGCCACTAACACGCTTCCAGCTTGTGAACAAATAAAAGAAACTGGTGAACTGAGAGTGTGTGTACACAAAGAGACGCATGAACATGACACAGACAACATGTATGGAGAAAGGATGTGAGGCCACTTAGAGCAGCTCTAAAGTGGGGTAAAGTATGATGGCTGCGATGACAGATAACTTGACCTTATCTGCAGCAGTGGCTGGATCTAGCTTTGAATGATAGTGGACCTCTTCTTGTCGCTATTCCCTCTGAGATAGATCCCCACGGTGCTATAGCGGCCTCAATAACCATGTCAGCCCAGAGGCAAGGCTATTGCCCTCCAGCCTTTACCAGAGGGTAACCTTTGGAATAATCCCCCGAGGGTCCCGACTAATAATAGTATATGGATATAATCCTATGGAAATGATAGTCCAGCACAGAATTAAACAGCAGTCAAATGTATGTTTAAAAGTGAATGCTTAAAGACTATGAGCTATGGCTAATACAAAGCAGAGCGAAGGTTTAGTCCCAACCTAAATGTTTTTACTGAAACTGTTGGCAACACCTGAACATACAGTGGCCAAGTATAAGCAGCATACATGTGCACACAAGGGGACATGTACACAGAGTAAGTATGGTTGTGTGTTAATGACTCTCCCAGGCGCACTGGAGAAGACGTTAAAAACGTAGGTCTTGATTTACTGCACAGGGATGCAAGCTGCGACACGACCCAAAGATCCACACTGAGGCAAAGAGACCGCCATATTCTGTAAAAGAGTCATAGACTTAACCACTAACAATAAAAGAAAGAAGTCACTACAGAAGCTGCCCTAATTTGTAAATGAAATGTGATATTTTACAGAGCCTCAATTACAACTGCTTTTTATAAAGAACAAATAGCTCTGACAATCAAGCCCTCATTATCAGAGCTCACATTTGCATTTTCAGTGTAGTTTTATGACCACCCTTGTCTTATTGTCTTGAGTCAAATACTAATAAATACATTCCAGTTCTCTTTATACGGGCTATTGACTTGCATTACAGCCACACATCAATCATAGACCAAGTCACTTTGGAGCCATTAAACTGTAACAATGTTTGTGTTTACACAGCTTGGCTCGGAGTGAAAACAAAAACATACGTTCTCATTTGCCCACCACAATCTCATTATGGCCATACAAACAAGTCATTTTTAATCTAACAATTACAGAAGAAAGGAGAAGGAAGTGAGAGCTGTGGCGCGATCCATCACAAGGCTTTGGCCCGCAATTGCTGTTAAACACGTCACCGCAATGTTGCCTTGTGGTCGACAAAATGTCTCTTTATGAAATGAAAGGGGATGAATACCAGAACCTTTCAAAGAGAATGGTTTAAAAAAAGAAAAACATACAGTGGGCTGCATCACCAAGTCAGAGGTGAATAGTAAACCTTTGTCTGTAAACAACACTACATTAGACAACTTGTGGTCAACAAAATGTCTTTTTACTGTTTGTAATCAGTGAATAAGTTTTAAGTGTTTCAAAGTATTGTAATGTTTAGCCCAAACCAGACAGTAATGTGGGATTTTTAAGTATGCCTGTTCACATTGCACCAATTGAATGTATTTAGTCAGACTCAAACTCTAGTGACAATGGTTAAGTGGAGCATGAACTGGTTTAAATATTAGAAGCCTTTGAGGTGTTTCAGAGAATGTCTTTGAGAGATGGAGAGTTTAGAGCCTACAACCACTTTCAAAGACATCATTGCAATGTCTTTTTGGACATGTGGTCAACAAAAGTATTTTTATGAAATGAAAGCAAAACAAAGAAGACGAATACCAGAAGCCTTACCACTGCCATACAATCAGAGAATAGGTTATGTTTCAAAGTACCATAAATGTTTGCTTTGCCCCGAACCAGACACCTGTCCCGGGTTAGTTCTGCTAACCCTGCTTTGACTTAAATCACCTGTATTTACCTTGGATTTACAGTCAGTTGACATACTGATGCAATGTGTATGATAGGATACACTGCAACATATACTTGGGGAAATCTCACCCCTTGGTCGGGTTAAGAAAAGATTGGCAGAAGACTGATGAGGTTTGTTTTGGAGAAACCCAGAAAGTCCTGTTCCCACAGTGTGTAGCTCCATGTCCTACTTCTGTCCTCCACCAAGAATAACATGTACCTGGGCCATACTGACCATTTGACAGCTGCGGCGGCAAGGGAGAAGTTATGGGCAGGAGTGAAGGTACAAAAACTCAAGGTAATAACATTTCACATGGGGAAAAAGAGAAAGGAATTAAGGGGAAAAGGAAAACGGAAGAACATTTCATAAAGTTACAGAGAATGAAAGAGACAGCGAGATATGCCCCTATCCTTTTAAAAGTTAGTTGAATCTCCGGAGGATTTAATTGAATTTGAAATGAGTCAAGGCAGGTAGAAAGTTAGTAGGAATCTCGGTAAAGGCTTGGCGCTCAAAGATGAAGAGCCAAGTGAATGACAGCAGAAGACTCCATAACAGTGGCATGTGCGCGGAAACTCGACCACATGCAGGTAAATTGATCTCACGGGAGAATAATAGTGGAGTAAAAAGCTAGAGGGACGACAAGCTCTTAAGAATTAACTGGAAGAAAGTGAGTCATAAGAATCGCACACAGGGAAAGACAGGCATCAGAGAACTTGGAGAAAAGTGGACAGTGGTAAAAATGTAGTTTAGGTTTTGGGCTTGAGGTTGAGCACTCTCCCTCCAGAGCAAACAGAGGCGAACAGAGGGGCAGTTGTCTGGGAGCGGGACGGGCACAGGGAGGAACACAGCAGCGCGGACATGTGAAATGTGACAGATCTATTTTAGGGCTCCACCGCGGAGGCTTTTTGCCCTACTCTGAACAAAGTGACAGGGTCACGGGTCAAGGGCACCATTCAAATCATTTTACAAGAGGTTTGATAATTTAACTTGTATGTGAGTAATATAAAAATGATCTTACAGGGAAAAGAGAAAGTGTTATCATCACCTGAAGTGGTTGCTCAACTATGTAGTGGCAATTCTACTGAAAAAAGCGACTTCCTCTTACCCTTAATCCAGAAAGAGTTGCATGAATTATTATTTTAATATTTGGGAAGTTCATATCATGCCGTTTAGTGTCACTATGTCAGTAGTCAACAGTTATGACAAAACTCATCTTAAGTATCACTTTATTAGGTCCACCTGTAGTGTAATTAAGGAAGAAAAAAATCAATACATATTCCGAAACACGTTTAAGACCAAACTGATGAAGTTTAAATTTACAAACAGAATGGAGAAGATAACATGGTTGTGAGTATTGCAGAAACAATATACTGGGATTTTCACATAACCATCATACAGGGTTTACAAGGAAATGTTCAATAAAAACATTTAAAAAATCTAGTGAACAGCAATTCTGTAATGAAAACGCCAAAGGTCAGAAGAAAATGGTCATCTAGCTGACTACAAGACATTTGTAATTCAAATTAAAACCAAGGTATCCAGAATACCTATCTAAACAAGTATACTTACTAGTGTCAGTTTTTTAGAATATGGTGTAACAAAAAAAAAAAAAGCACATACAATTGCACTTTCACCAATGACCTAAAATCAGAATTTTCCCATGCACTCTCCACCACTCCCCCCTTTTTCCTTTTTTTCCCTCGTTTAAACAAAGCATAACCAGCACCTGTACTTCACCCCTAAAAACCTGCACTCCTTCATTGTGGCCAATCAGGAGACAAGATGGCGGCACACGGGGCTGATTATGCAGGCAGCTGTCAACCCTCTCAGGTGAGGCCCCCCAGGCGACAGTTCAACCGCTTCAGACTTCAGGTTGTGCCACTGAGCTTGACAGAACAACACAGGGAGAAGAATGCTAATGGATCAAATCAGATGAGTGCTGGGATGAGAGTCGGGGGGTGCAAGAGCTGGTAGGCACTCCTGATCAGCTGTCACTCATGCCGTCTATTTGTTGTGTAGCTCTGTTTGAGTGTGGTTGAGAAGCACTGGCCGCCCAGGATTACGCCCCCAGTCACTGACTTGTTTTTCCACCACGGAGCATTGAAGTTTTAGAAGATGATAGGGGGTGTAAGAAGAGTATGCGGGAGGGGCCGGCGATAGGTAGATGGATGGATGTGGGACGCTTTTACACGTTTTTATACATCTAACTAACGTGCTTTTTCTGTCTTCGGCTTAACTCCACCTCTCTCTTTGACTACGTGCCTGCCTCCGAGCCATACCTCACCGAGGAAAAGGCAACATATCAAAAAACTTAACGGCGTTTCCTTTTCTGAATAATGCTGAGTTCAATATTATTTTCGTTTGAACTTCCAACTTCTGCGCTTCCATCTCTTCTCCTCCAGGGCAGCCTCTTCGTGAGCGGATCCGTGATGCTTTAACACCATCACTTACGGGCAGTCAAACACCTCCTGTGTGGTGCGAGCTCTCAATTGAAAAGAGTGAACTGAAGACTTCCAGCGTTGCCTTGCTCGTCTTGTATCCAAGTGTCATATCTGTTCGTCAACTCTGAACTAAAGACAAAGTTAGAGCCTACATGTGCATATGTTCACAACAGTATATTATAATGTAATCTGACAGAAGATACAGATAGATATATGATCACCAACTAAAGAGGATTGCTGTGACACTCAGACAGGAAGCGTATGTCATGTCGTGTTACAACTTTGAGCAAGGAACACACTGTAGTTTCCACAATCGTCACTGACAACCAAGGTTCAGCGCTTCAACAAGCTTGGAACATTGTCGTTTTGGGGAGATATGTTATTTTGTCCTGCTAATAAGAGGCTAAGATGAGAGGCATGTCACTTTAAGGCCCCTTTTTCCTCCTGACAGCCAGTGCAAAACAATGGAGAGCAGCAGAGATGGGTCTACTTAATAAAGAAAGTTAGCTCTTCTGCATACAGGATTACTCGTGTGAATAAAGTATTCAACCATTGGTATATTTGCAATGAGAACATCACAACATGACAGAAAGCCATAAAAAGTTCATTTAGCATATTAGGACCCCTTTAAGGTAACAACCTGCCATATTCGAAACATCAAGCTGAATGCCTTCACAATAATAAAGCAGCATGGTGTGCCCTGTCTCTCCACAGTGTCCCCCTGAATGCACCCACCCTCACCTCATCCCCGGCAGATGGCTTTAATTAATATAGACATGATAACGAGATTCCCCACGATTAATACGCGCAGCAGTTATGGATTTAAGTGCTGGGGATTCCAGATAATATGATTAACAGCAGTTGGAGTGGGGGCATCTGGCAGACGATTTGAAATGGAGGCCTGGAAAGATTGTGAAATATGTGTGTGTTTGTGTGTGTTGAAGACTAGTGTAAGAATAATAGGAGGCTCACGTCATGCTCATCTCAACAGGCTGTTTTATATCCACTTGTTATTATGAAGCCAGCTGTCCTTTTTGCCATAACATGGACTGTGATATTGAGCAATATACATATGTTTGCTTCTCTGTTCTAACAATATTGTACAAGATGTCTGTAATACATATCACTTACATTAGGCAAATTGAAATTTGATCTGCAAAATGAATGGGGTTCACGGAATGACATGGAAATGTAAAACTGCACAAGAACAGTTCATCATTTGCATAACAGATGCAAATTAGCTAGATGTATTTTGGTTTTTACCATGGCAAATTCTGTAATTCTGAGTATGTTAAAATAATTTTATATTAGTTTGACTTTTGGGAATTGCCAAGGGACACAAATAAAATGTGTGAGGCCCCTTTAGAGAAGTTGACATTTTTTTCAAGGTTCCTCTTTGGTAAAAATCTTCCTTCTTTTGTCAGAACAAGAGTTTGTTTTTGTTAGCATTTTTTTTTCTTTTTTGTGGTTAGTAGTTTAGTTAGTTAGTTATTAGCAATGTCAAAAAACACAGAGCGTTTAACCCATAAGCTTTGAAATGTTATCTGGATTTCATTAGAAAGCGTAAATATTATTATATAAAGAACAAAAACACTGGTAGAAATTTTTTGTAAAAAATCACATAGTTATCATGTTTTTCTCTCACTGTCCACTTTTCACAGTCAGGCAGGCCTTGTAAAGTGAATGAGGGAGAGTCATTTTGACAAAGAAGGGGTCGAAGTTGGCACTGAAAGTGAATCAAGGGAGCAAAAGCAAACAGAGGAAGGAAGGAGTGGGAAGGGGAGAGGGAGGTCGTCGGGGGGGTTAGGCAGAGCAGAGGCTGTAAGCAGAGCATGGCCCGGCTCCAATGAAAACACAGTGTCAGATGTAACACGTTTGTGCAGAATGGGGGCTGCTCGTACTGCCCCACTTCCACTTCATGACCAGGAGTGACTGGACACTCGCGGTTCACGACCCTGAGCATGGTTGCACAAGCAGAAAGACTTCGAGGACAAACAAGAAAATGATCTACTGTTCCGCATCGGAGAAAATTAACACAAAGTTTAAAAAAGCGTCAGTGTCATGCATGTCCCTGTACACATAGATATTAGATCAATGCATACGCAGGGTCACGTCAACCATAGCCACTGGGACACTAGAGCAACATAACCATCTCGGCTTCCTGTTTTTCTGGAAATGAAACTATGTCAAAGGCAATAATGCTGGCAGGAGACAATACAGATCCCTAATGTATGTAGTGTATAAAAACATGCATGCAGCCAGCAAACTCTCACTGAAAAGAGGGGCAGGACACTCCAGGGGTGCTGCTAAATGTGCTCCAACATTCTGAATCCAGTCAGAGATCTAATCACTAGCAATAAAAACAAACAGAACACGCAAATAATGATTTAATCTGAGCAGTCTCTGCTTTCTAAACTACACTAATGACTGCTGAAACATTTTGTAACAGCTTGCAATTACTCCAGGCAGCGAAGGGGCTGTAGCAAATGGATTCAGATAGACAGCAGAAATTTACTTGTGTAGTGTACAATTAATACTTAAAGAAATATAACAAAAAATGTTGAAACTTTGGTTGAATTGTAATTTAGATTTTGTCCTGGGTTTAAAAGGATAACATAACAAGCTTTTCTGTATAAAACACATTCTCTCATGCCTGAAGAACACTGTTTTCCAAGCAGGACCAGAAACTTTTTTATGTAGTATTTAGCTACTTTGAAAATCTGTAAACAAATCTGTAAATCTGTAAACAAATCACAATAATGCAAAAATACAGGTAGAGATTCCGACAACCTATAAAAAAGACCAATGATATGCTAACATCACAGTGCGGAAACTGGAACAACAGGAAAGGCCAAAAGCTGCTGAAACACAAGATCGACCAGTAGTATTGATCACAATAAACCTAGAAAGAATAAAAAATGTAACTATTGAACTTGTGGATATAAAGATGGTGAGTTTGGGTAAAAAATACATATAGTGTTACTGACCTCTAACCCTTGGCCTTATCTTAAATGGGGGCAGGCTGATGTGCCCAAACAGCACATTTCCGAAAACACTTTTTCACACACAGACACAAAATCACCATTATCACATGTACTACTCGCCCTAACAAACACTTACATGCAGAGTCAGAGCTGAGGAGTGGAGATTTCAGCTAACATAAATGAATTGTGACATGAATTCATTAGATTATATTGTGCCTGTTGCTGCTGTTCACTTCTTTATGTCCAGTAAAATGCTCTCTTTGGATCTTATTCTTACTGATGTTTTCTATCTGCCCTAACATGGACCATCACCATCCACCATTCAATTCAAAGACCCCCGTGGGGCTCACTCGGTTTTGGCCCCTGGTAGCCCTTAGCTCGTTGACCCCTACACGTATCCCTTGGCCCCTATAGGCTGTGAGGGATTGTACAGGAGACAGGCTCAGAGTGGCAATAGTGAGAGCACTTCTTCAGGAAAAGCATTAAAGAGGCAGCTATTGATTTGGGATTTTAAATGTTTTTCTCAGTGATATATCCAATTAGCCTCTGAACCCTCTATGGGCGTACAGCGGGTTCCCCAGGGGCCGTGGAGGGGGCCAAGTATATCACTTTACCTCGGGCGTCGTCAAATGATAAGAAATACATAATACCTGTTAGAGCCCCAGCTCATAACAGTGACACGCTGGAGGGAGGTGGTGATAAAATTTAATCGGATGCAGTAAGAAAAATAAAGTCACTTCTATGTAGATTGGCTACAGTTTCTGTGACCTGCAACTAGGCTGCACAATATATCAGAAATGTATCATTATCGGCAAAATACCCATATTTCAAGAAACTGAATGTATTGTATTGTATAATAAGGTTATTGTCTTCATCTGACTGAAAAGAAATACTCAACATATTTTTTTCCATTCAATTAAAAATGGTCTAGTCTTGATTAAATCTTTAGTTTAGTCTTGTCTTTGGTGCTGGTCCTGGTTTTGCTTGTACTCCATATTAAATTTAAGGTTTGCTTTTTTTTTGTCCATGTAATAAAATTTGTTGCATTTGACCAATCTTTCAATATTGCTGCATGGGACAAACGGTCAGGAGTAATGGACAGTGCACTACCCAGGAACCATTCTTAAACGAGGTGGATTCGTTTTGAATTTTAAGGTGTGACTTACTAAAAATAATACATTTACCATTATGTTACTATGTCAAAAAACATACCAAAATTATTGTCATATTGTTACTTCTTTAACACTCAACATATTGTAGGATACTGCATGTTTCTTTTTCAAAAATCTTGCAGCTCTTTTCATTTCTAAACCTTCTTCTCTCTCAGATCATGTGACCTGGTGACAGTGTGGACAGCTCCTGGATATTGGTAAGCTTTAATTCTTTCTGCACGTCCATGTCTGCCTCCTCCGCTTCCTCCACCTCCCTTCGCTGGATCAATACTAAGTTATTTAGCAGATAAAAGAGTTGGATCAATTCACCAGCAGCATATCAGAGTGCCAGCAACTTGTGTATATTATCTTTCATGTGTGTGTCTATGTCAATGGACTTAGCATGCATGCCTGTGGCTTCTACCCTCTGACAATGAGAGTATTTGTAGTTATAAAAATCCTCAGTGCGTGTGTGCATACCAGCATGTCACTGCCACTATTTAAAACCACACTGAAAGGCAGAGAAGAAAGGGACTTGTCCTTGGCTAGTCACCTTTTTTCTTTGTGAAGTCTACTTGATGGACACTACATACAACCTATTGTAAATATTTAGTTTGATTCTGTTCATCATTAAGTAGCTGGAGGCGCCTGAAAATGGCTCAAATAAGTATGAGTATTTCAAACAAGAATACATACACAACTTTGAAAGCGATAAGCAGAGGAAACGAAAAGGAGTGAAAAGTGAAATACATGACACCAATGTAGGACAGGGCAGTATGACCCTTACCACTGCTAACACTAAAATCAATTCACCCAAGAATTAATAACTGAAAGTAGGACACACAAACCAGATTTAAAGTTTCAGTTTTCGTTAAGTGTGAACAGTGTGAGTTATTGTGTAAACAACTCTTCTTCTACTAGATTAGTATTTTTTGGATTTTACATTTAGGTTTACTTTTAGATAGATAAATAAAAAAGTAGTCTATGGGTGAATGGGTTTGTGGTAGGGTTACAGTAGTCCAATTCAGAGCAACAAACAGATGAGGAAAATGTTCTGACACACAAAAGTGCACTGAAGAAATGTGATCATTTATATTGTTAGCTAATCCAGGCCCAGAGCAAAAGAAAAATGGGACTGGTTCAAACTTGCTGCTGGTACGTGTCCTAATTGCCTAAAACAAATTGTTTTGAAAATAAGAATATCCCCAACACAGATATGCACATATACTGTATATAGGTATATAGGGTCTATCTACACTCTAAACTTGAGCACACGCAGACACATGCAGCCCAGTGCAGACTGCACACAGACTGCACACAGTTGAAATTATGAGTGAGTCATTACAGCCCAGCAGGGCCTGGGGAGCTGGGGATTTCCACACACAAACCAGGTGACATCTGCCCGGCTCTCATACAATCTATGTGCACTGAAGCTGTAAATATAGGACAGGTAAAACAACGTCTTATTATGTGTGGAGCAGACAAATATAGAAAAAGAGAAAGCAGTGAGCCTTCTGAAGAAACTTGTACATCACCTCCACAGCGGAGACGCACCTGCCTATGAGATCAGACATAACTTTAGACCAGGACCCCACCCTACACATCCAGCTCTGTGCTTACCCATACACACAGTTAAGATGGCCACGCATGGCCTGTTTTCACCTCAAATAAAGTTCACAGAGACTGTACACAAATCAGTAAACATCCTCGCTTAGCACCAAACAGAGCTTGGCCTCTCTTTCTGCCTCACTGCTTGTGTTTCAAACACACTGCATTTCTGTCTCATTCAAGTGGCACATCCATGTCAACTGTCAAACTGTCTATTCGTAAAAAGAGACTAAATGAATGGCAGGCAGGTTGAGGACCATGTTATCTGGTATCTGGTTAGCTGTACGGACAAATGCCAGGGATGTTTTAGATGGGAAATCCCAATCTCAGGCCCAGTCAGGTCGGCTGGGAAAATCTCATTGTGAGTTGTCTAAAGCAGCTGCAGTACACTCAGCAACTATGTAGCGCAGATTAACATTTTACAATAATCCTATTTGTCTAAGTGTTAATATCATCCATCTTTGTATCCGTCATTATGTATAAAGTCACTATCTTTAAGAACGCTTTCTATTCAGGGTAAATGATTTAGTATTAAGAAGCCCTGATAGCCCTAAGACTTTTAAAAATAACTGGCTCACCCGCTATGCTGCTGTTCTCTACTTGTTTGTCTATTGGCTTCCTCTTGTCCTACACCTGTTTTGTGGTGTCCATGTGTCCAGTGGTGCACCTGTGGCCCAGCAGGGACACCAGACATTGATTGCTCTGTCGGTGAGCACAGAGAGATGTGCTGCTTCAGGACTGTTATTGGGGAATGTTTGACACAGACCAATATTATTCATTCCGGACAATATCCTAAAATGGCTAATTATACGGACCAATTAGCAGGCTAATTAGACAATTATCTACGCAGACAATCTATTGGCTGAGGGAAATCAATACTGGGAAGAGATAGTGGCAAAGACTGTAATTTACTCACTGCTCACTGCTTGAAAAGCCCACACAGGTAATGCTGTGTGGTTATATAGTAGTTTAAAAATAGCCTTATCTGGTGTTTTTAAAATGAGGGTACGTGGATTTTCTAAAGAAAAACAAAGAAAGTTAAGTCCTGTTTTAGTCCTGAGTTTGTCACTCCAGTTATGTTGTGGTTAACTTTAGGACTTACTAGTTAAGATAACTAGTTAAGTCATCTTAACTGTAAGTCCTGGCGTTATCTGTAGTTCAGTCATGTGGGTTGGTTTAGTTATATTCAGTCCTTGTTTGTTTTCATGACAGCAGGGCATGTTTCTCGGTCCATCACTAACTATCTTTAGTGTAAAACATGGGTTAGTCCTAATTAAGTTAATTATAAATGCTACTGAGAAACCCAAATGTTTTGAGAGGTGATACTTGAAATGTTTCACCACCACTGGTCTTGTCTGCCTTAAATTCAGTGCATTTTGAACACATTGCTTTTGAGTTTTACACCATAGATGTGAGTGTAAATCCAGTGAGGAGCTGAGGGCAGATTTGTAGGAAAGTGTCAAAGCGGCTGTTCCCGCAGGACACAGTAGTGAGCAGATCTTATCTTTGTGTCAACACTACAGACCTTCTCTCCTTCCACTGCCCTCATCCTGCTGTTTGCTCGCTATGCCTCTCACGCTGGCTAAATCGTACAAAGGATTCATCTTTCTTCATCAGTTATTGTATGTCCCTGACACAAACCCGTGGATACACACACACACACACTCCTGCTCATTGTGCACAACACTGGCATCCAGTCAAAGTGGCGCTAAATTGTATTAAAATAGTGCAGTGCTCGTCGCAAATTTACATGCGAATTAGGGAGAGTAGAGGTAATTACTCCGGGCCAGTGCGGCTAATTGAATAAGGGTGCAGCCTTTTCTCTCCTTTCTCCTTTCATTCTATATACACAGGGCTTAGTGGCTCACTTCAATGTCATTATGCTACTACTTTGCCCTCTTCAAGGGCCCATATAATAGGCAAAGCAGAGCAATTGTGGGTGATTTCCTATATGTGATTCTTTGTGCATTTACAGGAATTTATTCTGTCATTTGTTTTATGAAGCGGGCACAGGGTAAAAAGACCCATTGTATTGTAGATGTGATCAGATGTGTTTGTATTGCAAGGCCATATGGGAAATTAGATGGATAACATCTATGCACATTAAGATGCAGATGTTCTGTTTGGTGGGTTCTGTCATTCTGCTGAGTTCCTGTGGGAGACAAATGAGAAGCAGAGTGAAAAATACAAGTAGATCGGCTGGCATGACCAGAGCATGAACAAACAGCCCGGGGCAGTGTTTGAAGTAGGCCTCGGAGAGAACAAGCTGCCTTTGAGGTGTATATATGTGAGTAACTGTCAGTCCAGCACACAGACAGTTCCCATTGGAGGATTTGCATGGAAACATGTCTGCTGGCTGATTCCTAGGTCTGCTCCATTCACTAAGAGTTTGATAGAAAAGTGTCATGTTCAAATAAATGACCTGCTTTGCAACTGTGTTATCTCGGCGTCACCACTGCCGTTAGAAATCTTTAATCTCATTTAAATATTTCTAAATACTTGACAAAGAGAGGCATAAATCTTATTCCCCTCCTGTAGGGGTGTGTGACAGGCCTGTGGTGTGAAGCGCAGGGGCTGGCTGCTCTCAGGGATATCTACCTGTGGCTGTCATCTTTATCAGATCTCAGTCAGGGAGAACTAAACATTCACACGCCCATCTGTATGGCTCTGAGCCGTACAAAATGCACTGTAAATCCAGGGCTGGGCTGGATATTAAACCATTATTAGTAGGGTGAGAAAGTGTAACCGCAACATAGAGGATCATACGGTAATGCTTTATAATGAGTGCATAGTAATAAAGCATTCATTTATGTGTAATTAATAATTTAATGAATAAGTAGTTTATAGAGACTTAACACAGACATTAACAGTTTTGCATAGATTTACACAAGGCTTTAACATAGGAGTAAAACATTAAAAACAATATTTATAACTTGATGGTGTTTTCTTAATGTAGTAATGCTTTGAAAATGATCAGTTAACTAATAATGCTTTACTAATACTTAACTAAGGCTGTATTACTGTGCGCTACCGGTCATTCAAATAATGCAAGGGCTGTATGTGTTGACAAGTGGCATAGAAACATATTTTAAAAGTATAAAATAAAAGAATAAAGAAACCCAATACAATATGTTGTTATCATTGACTTAAACTGAACAAAAGATGGACCCAGTTCCTCTGTTGTAGTTATTTCCTTAAGTGCCAGGTCATGTTCATGTGTGTGGAGCAATGCGAGTGTGTCTTCTCCCTGGTGGCGGTATTATGAGTGAAAATACCTGCTGACGCACAACAGCAGACTCAGAGGTCAAACACTCCACTGTGCTCCCATTGATTCATAGCCTCAGGTGGAGTACACACAAGTGTCCAAGTGTGTGTGTGTGTGTGTGTGTGCTTAGAGACTCAAAGACAGACAAGAGCCGGTGTGTGTGTAAGCATGTCTGTCTGCAGCCAGCGCTATTGCCCCAAACACGACTTCGGGCCAGCCTGTGTTTCCTGGCCCGGGGCACAATGGCTCCAGTTAGTGTGTTAACAGGAGGAAAGAACAAAAGATATGCCTGGAGCCACCAATCAAATGCCTTTAGGAACAGGGATGGTGGTATGAGGAGAGGTTGTGTGAGGAAGCATCAACGGGCGGGTGGATTTACAGTAATGGTCATAAAGGGAAACACAAATACCATGTTTTATGTTGGCATTTAACTACTTACCCTTTTTCATGCCACCTTTAGCTATACTTTCCTTTTTAATATAATGACTGCAGTGTTAATATGGTCCTACCTTTTGTCTTTTATAATGCCTTAGGTCTTGGCTTATGTCTTTTAGATAGGCTGACACTGTAAATAGGCATGGGACGATATGCAATTTTTGTCTCACGATTATTGTGGCCATAATAATTGTGATAAACAAT
>JAVQKG010246099.1:0-11578 GCA_036025885.1 Hypseleotris bucephala
GAGGGTAGGTTATGTGTTTGGGGGGTACAGGTGAGGGTAGGTTATGTGTTTGGGGGGTACAGGTGAGGGTAGGTTATGTGTTTGGGGGGGGGGGTATGTTTTTGGGTGGTACAGGTGAGGGTATATGGTTATGAGTATGTAGATGTTTACCTTGACGCTCTCGGCCAGCCTCTTGCTCAGATCTGAAGATAGTTGGTATCTGATCATGGGGCACTTCTTCAGGGACAGGAGGACAGCGGTGAGGCCCTGTGTGCAGCGCTGTAGCATGGACAGCTCCCAACTACGGCCCTAAGTAGCAGACAGGTCAGACAGTGTCACTAATACAGCTTATAAACACAATAATTAGGAATGCACAGTATATCACAAATTTATCGTTGTGTAATGTTAATAGACACAATCGCAAGTGTTTAATCTGACAGCGATTTACACTTAACATTATAATTTTACATCAGTGCCTTGAATAAAAATGGCCAAAAATCATGTATTTAAAAAGTAATATTTGAGTCATTATTTCTTAAATTTGAGTTTAGTCTTAAATTTGTCATAGGTTGATTTTGAAGCAATTTAAATAATAGCTTTGCTCAATTGAACCTGCATCAGAATATGGCATTAATATTTATATCGCAATATTCAACAGGGTTATCGATTATCACATGTTTTTTTCATATGCAGCCCTAACATTAATGCCTCTGTCCCAGCTACAGCTCCATGGACTCCAGTTCTCACCCGCGAGACTCCAAGCAGGTTCAGCGAAAACAGATGAGGATTCACCGCAATAAAGTCTCCATAAAACTCCTGCAAAAAGAGAAATTAATATTACATATATTAATAATAGTTTATACTCTTTATTTTCCTTACACTAATACATCACACTAACATTGTCACTTGCCAAAATGACATAAACGAATGCACTGTAGCACGATTCAACCATCTTTACAGACAAGCAGATCGCCATAGCTTCATATCCTGATACCATCGTTTATCGACCCCTAGATCTACTGTATTTGTGCGGACATTAAAGGAACACACCACCATTTTTCCTTTCTTTTCTCCGCTTCAAAAATCGCCATGTTTAATTTTATGTAAACATACTTAGGTGGTGGGTCGTGTCATGTACCTGTTTTTAAATAGGGAAAATGTGGAAGAGCTTGGTCGCTTCTAACTTGTAGCTGTAGCTGGCCTCATAATAATACATCGGAAGAGATAATTGCTAACACATTAAAACCTTTCGCCACAAGAATTGACCGCACGCATCAAGATCACACAGGTATGTATCCACTCGTCTAAACTCACCTGGACCTCGGTCACCACCTCCTGCTCGTCAGCCTCAGCTAAAGCCTTGATCTCACTCTTACTGATGACATTACTGAAGACTGGACGAAAGAACACAGAAACAGGGTCAGACAGGTCTAAACCAGGACTGAACCAGGACTGAACCAGGTCTAAAGCAGGACTGAACCAGGTCTAAACCAGGACTAAACCAGGACTGAACCAGGTCTAAACCAGGTCTAAACCAGAACAGAGAAACAGGGTTAGGTAGGTCTAAACCAGTAATGAACCAGGTCTAAAGCAGGACTAAACCAGGTCTAAAGCAGGACTGAACCAGGCCTAAACCAGGACTGAACCAGGTCTAAAGCAGCACTGAACCAGGTCTGAAGCAGGACTGAACCAGGTCTAAAGCAGGACTGAACCAGGTCTAAACCAGGACTGAACCAGATCTAAAGCAGGACTGAACTGGGACTAAACCAGGACTGAACCAGGTCTAAACCAGAACAGAGAAACAGGGTTAGGCAGGTCTAAACCAGGACTAAACCAGGTCTAAAGCAGGACTGAACCAGGTCTAAAGCAGGACTGAACCAGATGTAAACCAGAACAGAGAAACAGGGTTAGGCAGGTCTAAACTAGTCTTTTGAATAGTGAACCAGGACTGAACTGGGACTAAACCAGGACTGAACCAGGTCTAAATTAGGACAAAACCGGGACTGAAACAGGACTGAACCAGGACTCACAGATGAAGTAGACGCTGTATTTGGGTTTCCTCAGCTCCTGAACCAGCAGCTCCACGTTCTCCTAAAAAAACACAACATAAATTTACTGTTACTCACTGATCCGTTCTGATCCGTTAAATATTAATACACTATATTTGAGTTTCTGTTATAAATAAATTTAAATTTTCTGTATAACAATCAAATTCATCTGTTAAAATTTTGAACAACGATCCCCCACCCCCGTAGACTAAAAACCTTGGGGAAACACTGTATTATAGTTTAGTAACTTAGTAGGTAAGTTGAATTTCGCGTTACCCTGGTAGGCCGTAGGAAGCAGAGGGCTTTGAGGTGCTTCATGGGCTCTCTGTTCTGAGACTCGATCCTCTCAAACAGATACACCTCCTTCTGTAGGATCTCTGACTGAGTGTACACCACGCTCACCATACTCGTCTGAAACAATTGATTATCTTTATAAGAGGAAAAATACATAACACAACTATAAACAGATTAATGGTGGTTGTCATTTGTCAAAACCATCTTCATATGCAATATTTTGTGGCACTGAAAACTATGGAAATCGTAGTATCTTGCCTCCAGTTGCCTCCATTCTGAACTTCAGAAATTTCGGTTTTCAAACTAGGATCTATCTATACTCTCTACAAGGAGTGTGTCCTTTCTATACCCCTTTCTCTACTTCCTCTCCCCGGCCTCAGCTCTCTCTCCCCTATCTTCCTCCCCTCATCCTCAGCCTCTGATCCCCTCTCCTGGTCCTCAGACAGACCTCTCTCTCCCGGCTCTCAGCTCTCTCCCCCGGTCCTCCCCTCTCTTTCTCTCCCGGCTCTGATCTCTCCCCCGTCTCTCAGCTCTCTCCTCCGGCCCTCAGCTCTCTCTCCCCGGCCCTCAGTTCTCTCTCCCCGGCCCTCAGTTCTCTCTCCCCCGTCTCTCAGCTCTCTTCCCCGTCTCTCAGCTCTCTCTCCCGGCTCTCAGCTCCGTCTCTCAGCTCTCTCTCCCCCGGCCCTCCTCTCACCCCTCTCACCGTGTCTCGGTCCATGAGCAACACCTTCATCCCGGAGCCGCTGGTCTCGATCATTTTAGAGACGTATTGTTTAACGGCGAGCGTCACGTTCATGGTTCGGTCCTGACGCTGCTCTGGGCTCTACAAAATAAAGTCCGGACTGGTTTGTTCCTTTTGGACCAGGTTTAGTTCTGTTCTGGACCTGGTTTAGTTCTGAATCTAACCAGCTGCTTTTCCAAAACACTGCAGCTCACTTCCGGCCCCGTGATGTCATGACGTATTGTTTTTCGTCAAAATTAACAATCAAAATAATAAAAAATCCTTTTCACACATTTCTCGTAATAAAATTGTAATAAATACACGAGTTATAACTGTGTTTGATTATTATTTATAGACAAACATATGTTGTTGTTTTTTACATGTGTGTGACATGTTAATAAACATGAGCTCACCTATGGAGCTACGAGATACTAGATTTTAACCACTTATTATTATACAATTATAATATTTAATCGTGTTATTTTTATTATAAGCAAGGTGCATTATAAACTATTCTGCAACATCTGAATTCATGCTGTTTAACTGTATGTATATTGCTTACACAGAGTGGCTAAAGTTAACATTTTCCCAAAATGTTAGTTGTGTAAAGGTATAAATATTTCTAGTTTCTAAATCCGGTGGCGTTGTAATAACATAATAACGTGTTGTTAACTATACTCTTAAATCAACATTAATTATTGTTTTTTCCGAATCTGTATCTACACACACGTACAATGGGGACATCGGCTCTATTTTGCTACAGGAGCTGTCATTAGCTTAGATGAGAAAAGTTTACTTTATAAAATGTAATTTCTCTTCAATAACGCAAAGATCACATATATGATCCCGTTGTGGATATACCTGTCTAATCTGAGTAATTACATAATTCAAACGCATCATATCTTCCTTTTATAGAGTTACAGCAATAATGCCCCACTGTTCAAGTGTAAAATCCCTTTGCATGTTAGCTCCACCCGGTTAGCATTCCTACTTTTAAGATTGCAGGACTCGTATCACACCTTTATTACATGGTGTTTTGCACCGTTTAGCAACACACCAATGATAACATTTGATTACCATCGTGGCATCGATAAATACAATGATTATCGTGAGTTCTATGATGAAAATATGGAGCTAACAACTGTATCCTTCCGCCTGAAGCTTCGCGGACCCAGGCGGAGTGACACGACCGCAGCGCATGGCTCGAACGTGAGCCTAATGCTAATGCTAACGTCACTCTGCTGCTGCTGCACACTTCAGATTCTCACCAGAAAACAACAGACCACAGCTGTTATGAAGTGACAAATAAAGAGTTTAAAATATAACCCTTATGCGCTATCTCCACAAAGGGTGAGTAAACCGTGGCATTAATGTTATAAAAGATACAATCCAGTTTAATGCAGTAAGTGTGTTAGCTTTGACTGCTCCAGTTGTGGCTATGCTGAGCTAGCATTAGAATGGCAGCTGTGTTTAGCAGTACAGTACAGTAAAAAATAATCGTAGTTAACATTTAATAAACCTACAAGTATCTACGCGCAAAACTATTCGCAACGAACATTATTTATTTTATGTAGTTCATATTTAAAACAATTAGGTGCAGTTTAAGCACTATTTTGTACATTTCAATTTACTTAGCCTAGCATGCTAACTGATTCTACAGATTACATCTGTTTATTGCTAACTCATAGTTCTTTATTTTGCAGTTAGAACATAAAATGATTTGAGAGAACATTGAGAATCCATTGTTGTCAGAATTATTGCCTTGTTTTATTTTTGTTATTTACAGCCCCAAAGATCACTTAAAGGTATGCTAACTTAAAGCTAACAGTTTTAGTTAAATCCAATAGTGAAATAAATAGGATATGAAATGTTTATATTATGTTTTAGTATTTGTTTCATTTATTAATAGTAACAGAATATTAAGAAATAAGTATAAATATGCATCAACTCTTACAAACATGTAACTACATGGCGCTATATCACTGCAAACATTTAGCATCAAAATGAATGTAGTAAACCACAAAATATTTATAATGTCAAAATCTTATTAAAAATATAATAAAAAGTTAACAAACTTGAACCAAATATTTAAATAGGAATATTTAATATATTCTTTATTGAAATGGTATAGGTAAAGAGGAGTTTTAGCTCCACCCCCTGTACCTCACAGGTGACTCACAGGTGGGTCGAGCTACTGGACTGTTCTGGCATCCAAATTCAGCAATTCAAAGGACTTCCCTAATGATTTTAATTTACAAGAAAGTTTTTGAATAATGCAGTTAATTTAAGTCAAATGTTAAAACACACTTTCCCATTTAAATAGTGAAGTGTGTACAAACTTTTGACTGATTATGTTAGTACTGACAAAAGTTGTTCAGGTACCTGTATTGAAAGTATTGTTTTCAAAAGTATGAAAAACATTTGAAAGGTACCCTAGTGAAAAAGAGTGCGGCATAAACTGAAATAAAAGAAAATAAGCTTTTTTCAGGGTTTAGAAATTGTAACGTGTCACTGACTGTCGTGTGTGTTCAGATGGAGCAGGTGGAGGCTCAGGAAGGAGCTGTGGCTCTGAAGCCGCCCGAGAGCAACGAGAAGAAAGGTATTATTATAAGAGTTAGTATTCTAACCAAACAAACTTGCTCATTTTTTATTTTTGTCTAAATGTAAAAATCACTTTCTGTTTTTATCCTGATCTAGACAACGGTCCAGACCAGACTTTAGTCAAAACTCCAGTTCAAACTAAAGCCAATGGTTCTGTTCAGAGTCCAGTCCAGAGTCCAGCCGGTCCTGTGGGTTCTCCAAAGATGACACAACCTCCCATCTGGATTCCAGTTCAGCTCAATGGTTCTGTCTCTGCTCCAGTCCGGTTGCAAGGCGGTCCAGTCCAGGTTCCACTCAGGACTCAGACCCATATTCCGACTGTAGTCCGAATCGTGCTCCGGACCTCAGGCACAGGCCAAAGTTCTGTCCCTTCTCAAAATCTGCTGCAGAACGCACTCAGACCTCCTGTCACTGTTCCCACCCAAGTACCAGCTCCCATCCGAAATCCAGCTCCAGTCAATACTCCCCCCTCTCTTTCGGCCCGGGTTCAAACTATAGACCAGCCCCGAGTTCCAGTCGAGACCCCGGCTCTGTCTTCTCTCCAAAATCCAGTTCAGGATTTACACAAAACCCCTGCAGCTGTTCACAATGAGACTCAAGTAGAGGTTCCTGTCCAATTACCAGCTCCGACTGCTGTTGATCCGGGTAAGAGTTCTCTCCCTGCGACTTTTAAAGTTTTAGCCTTACTCCAGAATCTAGTCCAGAAAGCACCCAGACCACCTGCCACTGTCCAGACTAAGGCCTCTGCACTAGCTCCGATCCGAAATCCGGTCCAGTCTCAAGCCAATGTACCAGCTCCGATCCGAAATCCGGTCCAGTCTCAGGCCAATGTACCAACTCCGATCCAAAATCCGGTCCAGGCCAATGTACCAGCTCCAGTCCAGAATCCACTCTCACCTCCTCCTGTCGTTGTTAAAATCCCTGCCCCTCCATTGCCTCCGATCCGAAAGCCAGCTCCAGTCGTTACTCCCCCCTCTGTGAAGCGGATGAAGAGTCCAGTCCGTAATCCGGTCCGGAGTTTAGACCGGGTCCGCCCTGATCCCAGCCTAATTCGGGTCCCACTTCCCCCTGTTACAGTGCGTCCACTCAGCCCGACCCCCACCACCACCCCCCTCAAGGTACGTCTCTGAAATTGGGCTGAAACGAATGGATTATTTTGCTAATTGGTTATTCTGTCAGTTTTTTTTTTTTCAATTTATTAATTATTAATACAAAAAGTGAGTGAAGAGAGATAAACTACTGCTCTGTATGGGTTGTAAAAAAAATTTCAGCAAATGTCATGTTTTAGATTCTGTTTACTTCAGTTGACAATTATTTGAAAAATCTATTAATCCAAATGTTGTTTTAGCCGTTTATGTGGAGTGTGATGACAAGTTTATAATTATTTAACTTTTGTGTGCAGCCGTCAGTGCCTCCGCTGGGATTCAGACTGAACGGGAGACTCATCCCTCTGCTGCCTGGAAGTACGGACATTTAAATATAACGTTTATAATGCTAGAGTAATGGTAATAAACACATTTGATATAATTATTTGAGTAGAAATCTGTAAACTGTTGTTTGTTTCAGCTGAAGGTCTGGAGATGTTCCTCCGCTCACATCCGTCTGGGTCTAAGTCCAGCCTCACCTCTGTTCACCTGCCCTTTCACCTGAGTGTCCCGCCCTCCGGCAAACCACACACGCCCATCATCACAGGTGAGACTAACCACACCCACATCATCACAGGTGAGGTTACACCCCCCAAAAATCATTTCAATTATGACCAAAATAATTGTAACTATTAATTGAACTGACATCACATTATTGAAAAGAATACAGAACATGGTGTTTGAATATTACATACATAGCATACAGCCTGATAGTACCTAATAGTATCCTCAATAGCACAGGGGATTCTTATTACAATTAGTCAGTGTATAAGGTAACGCGTTACCAGTTTAGTATTAAACTGTATTTATCCTGAATCTTCCGGTATTTCAGGTGTGGTCTCAGGTGAATCCGCTCAGAAGGTTTTAAACAAGACTCCGCCCCCTGCTCCTCCTCCGGCCCCGCCCAAACCTAAACTCAGCGTCACCGCCGCCAAACTCCTGAAGAAAGGTACAGCGGACGTTTATCCTTGTTACAGATACAGCCGTAAAATGAAGGACGTGGTGTTCCCCAAGGCTCTGTCTTAGGCCCACTACAGTTCAGACAGCAACAGCTTCTATTATTTATTTCATTACACACACGTTAGTCTGGTCTCAAAATACCATTCAGTAATGATAAGTAGCTTTGTCTGAATTAGTTAAAAATATTTTGTAAACTGAAAAAAATTTGAGCCTGAAAACAGAAAATTGTGTGTGTCAGGAAATAGAAAAGCTGTACAGTCTTGAATGATTGCTGTATTTGTTTATTTATTGTCTCTTCTTTGTTAATTGTCTTGTTCTAATGCATCTAAAATAATGATATTGTATAATGTATGTGTTCAGGAGCTGTGATCCGTGTGCGTCCGCCCGACTGTAGCACCTGTAAGAGCCACTACAGACCAGTCCCTGAGCTCAGAGCGTTCCTCTGTGTGAGTGTTAAGACAAAATACAATAAGTTAGGTTTTAAAGACTAAATAAGCACAAAAATAAGATGAATAATATTGGAGACATTTTTTTATTTATTTTTATTAGGAATGCACAGATACCAGATACCAAATCGGATATCGGTCGATCGTTAAATGTGGCCGATACTGGAAGCAATATAATTTATTATACTTTGTCCTAATTATGAGCAGATAAATAAAGTGACAAATTACATTATATTACACTTTTACTCAAAAATGACAAAAGGTAAGACATTTTTAGGGTCATCTGGTCTTAGTTCTATAATATTTTTGCCTTTAGTTTTTGCATTAGTATCGGTGGATATCGGGTATTGGTCGATCCACAAAGCCCAAATATCGGAATCGGTATCGGGACTGAAAAAGCTGGATCGGTGCATCACTAATTTTTATATTTCTTTCTTCTAAATGACAAGTGGAGCTTAGCCCGCCAGCTGTAACTCTTGTTGTGCTTTCACAGATGTGCAGCTCAGACCTCGCCCAGAGTCTGAGGAAGATGAAGAGGAAGGAAGACCTCCTTAAACTCAAACAGAAACAGAAGAGTCCCCCACAGCCCACAGCACAGAGGACCCCAGAGCACAGGCAGAAGACCCCAGAGCACAGGCAGAGGACCCCAGAGCACCGGCAGAGGACCCCAGAGCACAGGCAGAGGACCTCAGAGCACAGGCAAAGGACCCCAGAGTACAGGCAAAGGACCCCAGAGTACAGGCAGAGGACCCCAGAGTACAGGCCCTGCTCATCTGGGACGGTCAGTCAAACACAGTCACATATACACGCTAATCACAGGACTAGTTTACTACATACTTTTTACTTGGATAATAGTGTTTTGAATTACTTTTTTTGGCTATTCTACCGTTACTCATGCACATTAGAGACAAGGTCCAAAGACACAACAGCATTTGAACCAGAGCAGGAATAATTTCAACAAACAAATAGAACTGAAGTTATAAATGGAAGGTGATAAACTAACATGGTATTCTTGTGTTTCCTGTGTGTTTCAGAATAAAAGCCTACCTCTTCAGAAGCCCCGCCCATCTGTGAGCCCAGGTGTGTCTCAGGTGTGCTCCCCTCCCCCCCAGGTACACCTCAGCCCCCCCGACTCACAGACGGGGCCTGGAGGGGGACTGGTCATCCGCCTAGAAGACTTTTACTACGGAACTGACCCAGGTCACAGCGGAGATATGTACAAAATGGCCGCCGGCTACCGCTGTGTGCACTGCACCAAGACACTGCGCAACAACATACGGTGGGACAACAAATACACAGACACGGGCAAGATTTATAATTTTTTATTGTTCAGCCTAACTCTAATAAGTGTTGAGCCTAACTCTAATAAGTGTTGAGCCTAACTCTAATAAGTGTTGAGCCTAACGCTAATAAGTGTTGAGCCTAACTCTAATAAGTGTTTAGCCTAACTCTAATAAGTGTTCAGCCGAACTCTAATAAGTGTTCAGCCGAACTCTAATAAGTGTTCAGCCAAACTCTAATAAGTGTTCAGCCAAACTCTAATGTGTTTAGCCAAACTCTAATAAGTGTTCAGCCTAACTCTAATAAGTGTTCAGCCTAACTCTAATAAATGTTGAGCCTAACACTAATAAGTGTTGAGCCTAACGCTAATAAGTGTTGAGCCTAACGCTAATAAGTGTTGAGCCTAACGCTAATAAGTGTTGAGCCTAACTCTAATAAGTGTTGAGCCTAACTCTAATAAGTGTTGAGCCTAACTCTAAAGTCTTGTGTTTAGGTTAATGAACCACACAACAGCCCACACCACCGACGGCCTCCGCTGCTTCTGCTGTCACTGTTTTCGTTACTTCTCCCTACCCAACAAACTACAGTGCCACCAGGAGGCCGTGCACGGCACCGGCAGCTCCACAGGTCAGTCTGTATTCTGGTCCTTATGTTAGTGTAGCGTCAATGGGAAAGTCGCAGTATCTGATTTTGTGCAGAATTCTGTTTGAATTATGTGCTCTCCTTCTCAACCTTCTGGTCATGGACTTTAGCTTGTGTCCTGTCCACATTGACTGGTGATAGCAATTTGCATTAGCCACAGTTAGCATTAACCCACACCAACAGGCTTATAGTTAGATTCAGAAATTAGCCGACATATTGGTCATATAATCTTACCCCTCCGTTTTAAGTCTGCATGTTGAAAATCTCTGTTTGAAGGGGTATGTAGCCCAATTTTAAAAAGTTCTTTTAGTAAGATGGAAGTGTTTGGTACCTGCTGCTTTGCATGTTTCAACAACTTCCTGTAGTCATTGTCGGGTTACGGGTATGTAGGAGGGCTAAGGGCTTATACAGAGGTCTCAAGATGTCAAAAGGGATCCAGCAGCCAAAGTCAATTTTTTTCTCAGATGACTACTGGCATGCTGAACTATTTACTAATACAAAGTAAAAACAACAGGTATTTGCAGCGTCAAGGTTATATCAGTTATGTGTAATATTTTATGTGATTTGTTTGCAGTGTGTCGGATCTGTGAGCTGCACTTTGGAACCGAGCTCGCTTTACTGGTTCACATGAAGACGCTTCATAAACCTGGAGAGATGCCCTACTCCTGTCAGGTACTGCAGCATTAACACTCATAAGGGTGGACAATATGGTAAAAATATAATATCTCTGAAGCCAAGATCATATCAATTTTAATAAAGCATTCATAAAACCTTTAACTACAAATTCCAATCGAATATGCATCTTTGCTTAATATTTCCTTTCTTTTTTATCAGTTGTACAGCTCGAGTGTTCAGTTCTGTTTCTGCTAATACGTCACTGATACTTTAGCAACTTTACGCAAAAACTACAAACAAAAATTTCAACGAATGCCAGAATTAAAACAAAAAACAATTGTCACACTGAGAGTTGACGTGTTCTACCCGTCTCTTTCAGGTGTGTGGGTTCCGCTCCTCCTTCTTCTCTCAGGTTTGGGAACATTTTGAGGAAGTTCACATCGACTCGAAATACTTCCTGTGTCAGTACTGCCTCCGCCTGTTCAGACAGCACACTGCATACCAGCAACATGTGGCAAGACACCAGGTAACTAGAAACATGAAACGATGTAATGGGAAAAGAATTGTTCCTTTAATTGAACTTGCTTGCAAAAATATTCATAATCACAATTTCTGTGGAGGCTCATTTCAATCATCCATGAATCAAAGTTGAAGAAAGTCAAAATCAGTCATCTCTAAACCAGAGAGTAGTGAGTGTGTATGAGTGAAAGAGTATTTGATCCATCTGAAATTGGGTGATTTTGCGTGTGTGTTGTGTGATGCGTGTGTGTTGTGTGATGCGTGTGTGTTGTGTGATGCGTGTGTGTTGTGTGTTGTGTGATGCGTGTGTGTTGTGTGATGCGTGTG
>JAVQKG010246111.1:0-16627 GCA_036025885.1 Hypseleotris bucephala
TCCACCACCTCCTCCGCCATAAGGCAGTCGGTGTTATAGCAGTTGACGCAGACGCATGGGGCGTTCCGCCGATATACATTTGCTGTCGTTTACGACAGCCTGCGTCTAGTTTTGACCTAACTAACAGTTGGTATTTGAAAGATTTGGGATAACCTGTGATAGCTAAGATAGTTATATGGTCAAATGTCCTCAAAGGAATTGATAATATTCTCTTTTACTATGAGATTTTTGAGTACCTGGCTTGTCAGTCTTGAATGGTGATAGAAAATTTAAATGAGAGAGTCATGTCATGCAGTAAATAATACAAACAAATAGACAAAAACATGGTACATTTTATTCCTTTTAGCCTTATTCTTTGCTGGACAGCATTTTCTTTTTACCTTTTTATTATATTTTTGTATTCAGAATAAGTCATCATTATTCTTTGTCCACTACTCAATCAGAAGTAGGTACACACAGATATACATTTTAATGTCATTTCTGTTTCCCAGGGTCCCCGTGGTCCACCCGGAGAAATTGGCAGCAAGGTAAAACATGATTGCAGATGCACAGAGTACCCACTTGTTGTAAGGATATTGTGATGGAGGGATAACCTCTGGTGTCCTCTGCTGACAGGGAGACCGAGGACAGCCCGGTGAGCCTGGTTCCGAGGGAGACAGGGTGAGTCACTGGGACACTGACGGAAATACATCAATGTGTGAGAATTTGAACAAGCTTGTACACTTCCTAGGTCAGACAAGATAATGATAGTGATTTGAATCCTCTTGAAATAGAAATGTGTCATGCCTGAAGGTATGCAAACATACTGTACTGTGAAAAATTGTAATAACAAACATAATATATTATAGACATGACGATACTGCAGCGATTTGGGAATATGGACATTCTCAATTAAATTCTTTTAAAATAGACCCCATTTAAATAAAAGCCATATTCCATATTATTTTATGTTACTGGACACAATACTTATAGATGCCAAACATAATAAAATATATATACTTTAAGCAATGAATTAAAGATATATTTTGGAGATCTGGTTAAAGTGACTAGCTAACAATGTGGAAGTACAAAGCTACTAAATCTGTGTCATTGTAGGGCGAGCGAGGACCAGCTGGAGAAACGGGTGAGAGAGTGAGTATGCTCATTTCTGCTTTTTTATAATATACAATATAGTGCATAATTTCAAACAGAAATGCATTACTCCTCCACTATCTTTTCCAATGTAATTTTAATAACGCTGTAATCTCAGGGGGCCCCGGGGAAGCCAGGCATCGGTGGAGCACCAGGGTTAAGAGTGAGTGCCACTTTATCTGAACACTATTGTATCTGCCTCACAACCTCAAAGTCTTCAAATGAGTCTATCCATTTGTTACCAGGGTTTACCAGGACCCAGCGGACCAGCCGGCGAAAAGGTTAGACTAATTTAATTAAGTACATTCAATTGAGAATATCAGGGTCAACAAAAACGTGATGTGATCTTGAAACGCTTCATAGTGTGATAAATTCTCAAGAAAATATGATGAATTAAAAATAGTGTCTGTGTGTTCCAGGGAAATGATGGTACACCGGGGGAGCCAGGAAGAGGCGTGAGTAACCACAAGAAAAATACTTAAAATGTTTCACCTGTGCTTTTTCATTTTCACAAGTGCTTAATGTCCTTGACAGTGTGTGCCTGTAATGACTTGCTTTTGCCTTTTTTTGTTTTTATCTTGCAGCTTCCAGGTTTAGCAGGAAAGAAGGGAGAACAGGTAAGAGCAAACAAAAGGGTAGAAATACTAGTGCACACAAAATTCGGTTACTTTTACAAGTCACTAAATAAATCAGAGTATTACTGAACTGATTAATACATTAAAATATTTGTCACTCAAACAATTTTGAAAAATATTGAGCTATGCTATACCTAATTTTATGTACTAAACACTCACATTAATATGGTTTTCCTCTATTACAGGGTGTTCGGGGTCTGCCTGGTCTAGACGGGCAGAAGGGTGAGCAAGGAGAATCCGGACAGAAAGTGTGTCTTTGTACAGTTTCAGAAATAAAGAACGATGGCATTTTACTGTAAAAAAACCCTAATAATTATCATTACCTTGTTTTTTTAGGGGGAGCCTGGGTCAGGAGGGGCTGGTGGAGGAGGAGGTAGAGGAGAGCCAGGAGCAAGAGTAAGTGTGAAAAAAATACTTTGAAATAAACACAACTTCATGAAATTACAATGATATTTGGACTTCTGATATAGGCTCACTATTTGGACTTTATCTGTTCTCCAAACCCACCATTTTAAAAACAATACATTATGGGACAGATCATTTGACAGAGAGCAATGCAATTTTACATGACGTCTGGGTCTAGTTTTCAGTTGATTGTGAAGGATAGTTAAACTGACTGTTCTTTGGTGGACCCCAGACCTGCAGACATAATGCTTCTTGCCTCTGTGACATGCCACTGACACCAGCTTCTATGTTTAATTCATGAGACATTTCCCAGTGCCTCCTGTCAGCAAAACCCATACCCAAAAACCTGCTCTGGACAAACATACAGTAAACGTGTACTTTTTTTTCAGGGACCACCAGGTATCGGTGGGAAACCAGGAGAAAAGGTACACAGTAATTTCTGTAGTTCAAATAATTAGTAATAATACGTTTTTCTTTCTTACTAGATATTGGGCTGTGGGGTAACCACCAGTTTACAAAGTTCACATTTTAAACATCACTATTTGCATTTTTTACAAAGCTTGTAGGCATTTGACTTGTTGAAAATGACGTTGAATGTTGAAATGTAAATCCAACAAAACCATGTTTTTTTATGGTCAACTGTTCATTACCTACCCAACATTTGTTTCATTTTCAATACATCTAACTCCATTATACCATAAACAACTAGCATTAACATATTTTAACTTGTGTTACTGGCCGTCTTTGGTTCTAATAATTTGTTATTCCCCAGTTGTTAACACGTTTTTGATCATTTCTCTTTAGGGAGAACCAGGTGAAGCTGGAGAAAAAGGTGAAAATGGCAAACCAGGGATCACCGGAAAGCCAGGACTTCCTGGAAAACCAGTGAGAAAATAATACGGAACTTTCTCTTATTAACACGTGTAAAGTTTATTTGATTATGTATACCTTCTGCCTTCTTTTAACATGCATGCCATTGTAGTGGCCTCTAAAAGGTAAAACTACTGTACGTCACCAGTGCTTTTATACTTGTCAGTGATTCTGAGTTGATGTAGTAACGTTGACATTTGATACACTTCTTTGATTGTCTCCATTGGAGCAAGTAAATGAGTTATGTTTGTGTGTCACAGGGAGAGAAGGGAGATAAGGGTGATGAAGGCATTCCTGTAAGTAAATTCACTTCTTTTTGTTGAAACATTGATCAATTGTTGTCCTTTGTGTTTGCAATTCTTTAGTAAGACATACATTTGTGTTTGTGTTTTATTTGAACAGGGGGAGGCAGGGCTCCCAGGGAAAAATGGAGAGAGAGGACTGAGGGTATGTCAACTTCATTCAATCTTTATTTTTGTATTAAACAGCTGGAAAATTAGATACTTGTTATTCTAAACGCAAGAGCATGGCTGTGTATGCATGTCTCTGTCTGCTCTGCGACTCATGGCCATTGTATAGGTGTACCAAGCCTAAAGCCCATAGTTGCTGAGATAGACTCCAGTCACCTTCTTTCCTCTCAGGAGTAGTTACTAATATAACAGTTCAGGGTCTGATTCCTATTCAGGTGAATTTGGTCTGCACTAATTGTCAGTTCATACATTCAATACTGTACCGTTTCTGTGTACTAATTGTTCAGTGAACTCACAAAGAGATACATACAAAACACGATTGGACATTTTTGAGTACTTCCTCCACCTCTGTCATAAAGAATCACTTATCTTGACCACGTTCATCTTTAGGGTCTGGCAGGACAACCAGGACGTCCCGGAGAGAAGGGTGATGCCGGAGAGCCGGGTGAGCAGGGACAAAACGTAAGATACTTTCATGTTTCATCACTTGGACAGCTTTCCAATAAAGCGCAGCGGTTTTTCACTGAAGCGGCTGAGCATGTGTATTGATCTGTGTTCGATTGCAGGGCAGTCCTGGACCTCTGGGGCCCAGAGGAGAGAAGGGAGAGCAGGTCTGTGTTTGTGGGTTTACTCCCGTCTTAGATCCACTCTGAGATGATTTAGTCTCTTTCTTCTGTTTTTGAAGGGACCTCAAGGACCTGCAGGACCTCCAGGAAAAGTGGTATGTAGCTCATACTATAGTTTTGAGGTTGACAGACAAGAATAAAATACATACTTTTGTTTAAAATCCACCTGTTTTATTGCATCTATAATAGTAACGCTCATATTGCAAACATCAGTGGCCACAGTCTAGATAGAGGAGAATTGTCTGGGATCTCCTTATTAAGTTGGTCTCTTGTCAGTGTCAGTTAGCACTTTTAAGACAAATTTAAGGATTTAACTTTGTTAAAGGTCTTAATATCACAATTTACTATATTCCTACTCTGCTTTTTAGCACCTAGGGACATATCATACCTTCTGTTTTTACTGCATGTTTTGATGTGTGTTTCCTGTCTCTCTCACAGGCTGACATCCAGGGCACTTTAAAAGGAGAAAGAGGGGAGAAGGTACATCATATTTGTCATTACAGTGACAAAAGCAGTCAGTTACATAGCCCATGTTGTTGTTGTTGGTATGACTGATTCAGGGAGAGGCTGGGGATCCCGGAGAGCATGGCGGCAAAGGTCAGAAAGGAGAGGCCGGAGGTCCTGGGGCGGCTGGTCTACGAGTGAGTTTACTGCAATAAGAACTCTTCATACACAACAAGTCCTATACGTCATTCTATATAGCCTTGAAAATGTCATGAGAATATTATAAATTCTTCAATAGAGGCAAAAGTGAAGTGGACTGTAATGCATTTTTATGGTAAAAATATGAATAAACAAGATGATTTTTGCAACTAACATCAAATAAGCGACTGTACCAATAAAACAAAGAGATGCAAAATGTCCGCCAGCTACATGACACGTTGTTAGCGGAGATTTTGTGATGCTTAAGAGAATGTATAAAAAGCCTAAAGATGGCTGACTAGCAGATCGTAATACATTTTCTCCAGAGAAACTAGCATTTTCATTTAAATTTCTTCATAGAAAATGTATTACAGTCTGCTTCACTAAATTTAAAATTATGTAAACAAGCATTTAAAGGGATATACATCATCCTATTAGTACATGTGACTAATGTGTTCGACATAAAACTATGTGGCTTCTTCTTTTTGAAGGGCCCCGAGGGGCTGAGGGGGCCTCCTGGAGGCAGAGTGAGTCTGTCATTGTTTTCTTATAATAATTCTTCTGAACTTTGTACATATGAACGGATTTGAACTGGTGTTCAGTGAACTTTGAATGTTTCCAGGGTGATGCTGGTGAAAGAGGAAATCCAGGAGACAAGGTTTGAAATGAAAAATTCTAATGTTTTCTACATCTTCAGAGGAGTAACTTGTTACTTCTGTTGTGCCCAGGGAGAGAGAGGTGCCTCTGGGTTGGATGGACGTCCTGGTCTGGATGGTAAACCTGGAGCTCCTGGTACTCCGGGACTCAGAGTACGTCAGCTGTTGGCTTGATATTGGGCATGTGTTTGAGCATATGTCACTATGAGACAAAAATCTGTTGTAAATAACAACAAACATTATATTTGTGTGTTGTACATGTGTTTCAGGGTGACCCGGGCAAAGTTGGAGATCCTGGAAGAGATGTGAGATTTTTTCTATTAAATTGACATAAATATAAATGTCCTATCTTCCTGTTGGAGTTGTATTAGTCAGTGTGGAGCTGTTTATAGCTCTGAGCTGCAGGGGGCAGTGTGGAGGCGTGATAGGCTCACTCATGAGACATTTACTTTAGTCTTAATAATAATAACCCACACACAATGGCCAAACACTGATGACTATAAGTAAACAGCCCACATCCTGCACTGAAGGTCAGATGTGTCACGATGTCTTTAGCAGTATTGCTCACATAACTTCCTTAAATCTATTCTACTCTATGTTATATATATGTTCTTCAGTGTACATGCACTTTTGTGTATAATCAGGGTTTATCAGGACTTCGAGGGGAGCAGGGACCCCCAGGCCCTGCTGGTCCTCCAGGCGTGGCCGGGACACCTGTAAGTACAAACAATAGACACGTGTGTTTGTACAATCCTAGAAATGTCCTCATTTGGTTTATTATTTTAATTCAGGGTAAAGCTGGTGAAGATGGAAAACCAGGACTTCCAGGAAAAGCGGTATCTATCATTAGCCCTTTTTTTTCATTTGAAAATGTCTCATAATGCCATTAACTGTCATTCACATGGTAAGTGCTTGTTCACTGTGCATTGCAGACCATTAGTATGTGAATATCTGAGTTAATGGCAGTAAATGTTCTTAGACCACATTGTCCAATATTAAACCATTTAGAAATTATACAATATATCTGCATTATGCATTATTATCAATAATAACACATTGATTTAAAATGGATTATGTTTTAATCGCCAGTTATGTCAAAATGTTACCCACAAGTAGGTGTGAATAAATTCAGATAGACCTTATTGTCTAATGCTTTGGTCTTCTTTTGCAGGGTGAGGATGGTGAGCCCGGTGAAGACGGAAGAAAGGTTTGTTTCAGTTGATAATGATTTGTAAGGTTTTTTTTGTTTTGTTTTTGTCACCCGAGTCGTGGTTACCTTGTACCCCTGACTGGGCTGTTTTTCTCTGTGCAGGGAGACAAAGGAGAGGCTGGAGCGGCTGGACGAGATGTCAGTTTAGTTAAACTGTTTAGTTAAACTTTGTGCTGTCAGTAAATATGTATGTATATGTATGTGTATTTGTGCCTTGGGTCCTCTGATTTGATTCACCTCTACTCTACTTTATTACGACTATATGCCTATGTTAAATTTATTGTTATCGCATTATTTGCCAAAGCTTTATGTATGTAATGTAATCTGAAAGAAACTTGAACCATTACAAAATATACTATATTGGCCAGTCCTTATTTAGTCCTTTTTTATATATTGTGCAACTTTATTCTTGATCTTTCTCATAGCTAGTCTTCCCTCAAATGTGTATTTATCTGTGCTACTAAAGCGCCTCACATCGACAATGATATCACACGCTTATTCATGATGGATCAATAGGCATCCAGAGAAGGCAAGCCTACACAAATTCACTATAGCTGCTAATGAGGGAGCTTAGCCTTTAAAGGGGAGAGCCACTTCTGAGAGAGATTTAGAGGAGCACCAAATGTCAGGGTGCTGTTTTCATGTGGAAATTCATATTAATTATCTGTAAACATCAGTCAGGGGGTTTCGGAGGGGCGTGAGGTGGTAGAGACCACCTGCTTTGATCTGTTGACATTTACCATAGCCCGTAGAGGAGCAGGAAGTGACCTTGTATTCTATATAGAGTATTCATGGTGTACTACGTTTTCACAGGGAAGGGATGGGCTCAAAGGTGACAGAGGACTGGCAGGACCCACCGGCACCACTGGACCTCCAGGACCAGCAGGACCCCCTGGAGTGATCGGTCCTCCGGGACAGGTACTGGAACACTTACAGGTCAGCCCCCCTAGGGGTATAGGGCTTATACTATACCCCTATGGTGGCTGACCTGTTAGAACACTGATTCTCAAACATGGGGTCGGGACCGAAAAGCCGGTCGCCTGAGACTTTTGTTGGGTCACCAAAATTTTTTAAGTTCAATATTTTTTATGGACATTTTCAAAAACATAATGAAAAATTATTACAACAACAAAAAACACCAAACCTTATAGTGCTGAACTTAACTTAAAAGTTGGGTTGTGATTATAATGGCCAAACAAAATATGGTCCCCTGAAAAAAAGTTTGAGAACCACTGTGTTAGAACATGCACCATTAAACACAAGAAGCCTGACTTTGATGCAATAGAAATCCAAATAAATTATGGTGCATATGCCTCAAATTCAGTTTCATGATTTTTTAAACATAAAAGTGTTTAGTAAGTTCTGATCAGTTTAATGCATATACTTATGCCTTGGACTAATGGTGTGACAGTACTAGCAGGGACCATCTTATTCACTCACTTACAGTGTTCCCATTAGGGATCGTAGGTGGCTGGAGCCTATATCAGCAACCGTGGGCCTAATGGTTAACTCAACTACGGTACATCCATATATCTAATGTTCCTGTCCTGTATATATGAACAAGTCAGATTTAAGAGTTTCTCCAACCTTAGTGTCCCTTAGTACACAGCTTGAAATGTTTTGAGGTGTCTATATATGTCTTTGCTTGTTGCTAATCAAAGCCTCTGTCTGTGTTTCAGGTAGTTTATGTAAAAGGAGTTGAAGCAGCACCAATCCCAGGTCCACAGGGTCCTCCAGGAACCCCAGTAAGTAATTAAACACTTGAAAGGTACGTTACTCTTAAATGTACTTGAGTGGGTTTCCTCCATTAGTGTTAACTGTGAGTGGGAAAGAAATCTAGATTGGTCTATAGAACAGAAAACTGATTTTCTTTTATATTTAAATACAAATATAAATTTTAACTCTTGCGGTGGCTAATGACAGGCTTTGGCCAATTTAGGTTTTTTTAGCTTCTACATTGCTTGTCATCATTGTAGAAAAACTCATTGCAGCCAGGAAAACCATACCTACCTACATAGAGAAAGTAACCTAAAAATAAAAAAGCACAGTAAAAGCAAAGCAGAGTAAAATTGAGATAAATATTGATGCAAAAATATGAGCAGCTCTATTATTGCTCTTGTGCCCTCCTAAAACAACATCTGACTAAGTGAAGTGATGGCACAAGGCAGAGACCTTTTTTTATATATAATCACAGTCATTGATATGTTTATGGTATTCATACAGCCAAGGTCTCTTTGTACAAGCCTTCAACTGTGATTTAAATGTCTAGTTTAGAGTATCGGTGCTGGTTTGTTATTTTGAGCTGCCCTTTTGCATCAAAGACAAAGACGTGTGTTATCTGCATCTGTCTGTACATACTGCTGGGCCCCTCCCAAACACATACGCACACACACACTCACACGTGCACACACACATACACACGGACGCACACACACGCACACACACACACGCCCTGTATGGTCACGTTTTATCACTGTCCTTCCTGTGTCCTTCAGGGGGTACCAGGGATCCCGGGAGCGGTCGGAGCACGAGTGAGTCTGCCTTGTCTCTTTATCGATCCAGCTTTTCTTTATAGTGAACTGACTGCTCCATGAATTTTATAGTGTGGCTAGTCAGACCCATTCAGTTTATTAACACAGTGGGTCTGGATTCTTTTTCCCATTCAAACATGTTCATCCTCAAATCAAAGTTACATTTTGAAGTATACTCTTATTTATTCTGGGTGGAAGACTAGACATTTTACCCTGTCTTCACATTGGGGTGTTTGGTGGCGGATAGAGAGGTCATAGGTGCTGTTTTGCTGCCACTCATTGGACTAAAAGCGGTTTCTTCTAGTAATGGAGTGAATAGGAAATAATGCAGGTCCACTTTATTTAGATATGAAAGAAAATAATGATGTTTGTTGCTTCTTCCAGGGGGAAAGAGGAGCACCTGGATCCAAAGGTGAAGCTGTAAGTCAGGCTTACATTAAAATGAATGTATTCTGGTTTTGAGTGCTGACGTGTGACATGTTTTTTATGGACAGGGAGATCCAGGAGAGGACGGAGCACCAGGGAAACCAGGCACTGGAGTGGTATGACTCTACACATTATTGGATAAAAAACATTTTGGGATCAAGTTTATTGTAATCTTTGGTCTAATATGTTTTATGTGTCTTTTAATAGGATGTACAGAAAGCTTTGGCAGGCTTTGGGATTTTGGTACGTAATAGGATATAACCATTTTAAGCCATTTATTTGCACCAGATTTTAAATTTGAAAAGCACCTTTAACTTGTTTTTATTTGCTAACATTTTTTAAATCATAAATTACATATAAGTGCCAGTTCTATCATTGTTTTTACAATGTTTAAGTCATTTTATCTTTTTGACTGTAAAGTGCTTCGGACAATAGAGGTTGTTATACATATAATCTAGTCTTGTCATCAAACTGAGCTCCCTTGGCTGTTGGTCTGCATTAAGTCTACCTCAGCACTAGCTTGTGTACATAAAGAAACAAATGGACAGCAAAAGATTTTAGTCACAATAATTGGATCAGAAATTGTAGATGTTTAAGGTTGGCTAAACTTGTGTTAGAAGTAGAAGCGCACTGGGCATTTCACTTAGACAGGCAATTAGCCCACAGTGCATGCAAATAGGTACTAACCTCTGTACTCCATTCAGTTACATTAGCATATTGGTCTCGCAAATTTCCTGGGATTTGGACAATTACCATTAGTCACACTTTTCTGTGACTCTGTAAATGACATTTTCACACAATTTACAGCTTACACATTTTAAAAAAAGGCTTACGCAAAGTTCTCTATTAGCAGAAAATGAGAGAATAAATCTGTCATGAAGTAGTTAGGAAATGGACTGTTGTTGTTGCTGTGCCATGTTCGAACTGGTTAATAATCTAGTAACAGCAATGTGAAATAGACATACTAGTAGCCCTGGCCATTTGTGTTTTGTGCATCTTTAGCCAAGGATTTAGTACCACTATTTCATTTTTCACACAGGTCTCAGACCTAAAGGCAGTGGTGGACAAGAAGGAAGTCCAAGTGATTCGTCCAGAAGTGAAGCCAGTGAAAGGAGACAAGGGCGACAGAGGGGAAGCTGGATCACGAGGACCGTCTGGAGAAGATGTAATATATCACAGTATACTCAATTCTGATGCTGATATAGCAAAGAACTGCTTCTATTGGAGCTATAACCTTTTGTTCATTTCTAGCAGTTTAATTTACCCACAACGTGTTTTTTTTAAATTTAGATCTAGTTTAGTTCTTTCAAGTTTAGTTTTATTTTAGTTATTATTTATTTGAAATCACATATCAGAAGTTAAATGCATGTCAATTAAGCATATGACAGACAGATTTCAGGTGTTCTTGTCTGTTTGACCAGGGGTCCCGTGGTTCAGCTGGAGACAGAGGACCTAAAGGAGAGCAGGGGGAGCGAGGCCCTGCCGGAGCCACTGGTCCACCAGGAAGAGCCATCGGGGAGAGAGGGCCAGAGGGACCCGCGGGGCCCGCAGGAGAACCAGGCAAACCAGGCATACCTGGAGTCCCAGGACGGGCTGGTGAACTGGGGGAAGCTGGAAGACCAGGTGAAAAGGTGAAAACTAAATTTTGACACTCAGAAAGAAAAGTTTAATTGTTTTTGTCCCTCTATGTTTAGGAGCATAATTTATGATGCTTATTTAGTACATTTGTAACCTAACTTCTACATCTTTAGACGCTTGTCTTAATTTGTTTACATTACATTGTTTCCTCTGCAGGGAGACAGAGGAGAGAAAGGAGACAAAGGTGAAGCTGTAAGTACTTCTGATTCATAAACTCAGTCCTTTAATGGAGTGTGCACTGAACATTTCTTCTGCCTAACAGGGTAAAGTGGGGTTAACTGGACCAGCTGGCCCGGCCGGTCAAAAGGTGAGCTTGCATATTAATAACACAGAAAAAGCCATGTGGAGCTGACATAGTCAAAGTGTGAACATTAATGCTGTGTTTTAAGGTACGCTGCACAATATTCACCTACAACCTAATGTTTACCTAAGCATATTGTCATTTTAAGAAGAAGGCTGTGGATTTACATAATAGTCTAAACTTAAAGGATAAATCAGGCCATTTATAACATTTTTTATCTGGCCACATGACATGACTGGATTGGAGACCTATTTTTTTCACTGAGATGCATTGAGTCTTTTGATACAGATATTGTTTGTCAATACTACCATAATAATACATTTATAATTAATTATTCAGTTCTACCTATAATCTGTTGTCTGTGCGTGCTATAGGGAGCTTCTGCTGAGTCAGTAGTGGCTGGAGCCCCTGGGGTCAGAGGCCCTCCTGGACCCTCAGGGCTGAGGGGAGAGCCAGGGGCCACAGGACTACCAGGCGCAAAAGGAGACCGGGTACGGGACAATTAACTTTTTATTATCATTTGTCATGTTTTCTGCAGTGACCATATGGCATGAATAAATCTACAGGGTTATGCAGGACCTCATGGTGACAAAGGAGAAAGAGGAGCAGCTGGAGAGAAAGGACGGGAAGGTTCAGCGGTGAGTGAAATTTACGACGACAATGACACAGCACATGTTTTAGCATTGTTCTTCTTGGGTTTGTATACATCATACTTAAAACATTATTTTGGCTTATACAGGGTTCCCCAGGAGAGCCTGGTAAACCTGGTCAGGATGGAAAACCTGTGAGTAAAAGTTTTGATTTGAAGAAAATGTTATTTATATTTGCATTTTTGTAACTGATTTTTACAGAACCAATTTTTTAAAACTATTTACTGACACCTTTGTTTACATGTACTGTATTCTAAAATCTCTTCACAGCAAAGTATGTACCAATTTCTTAAGTGAATGTAATTTTTGTGTATAAATCAGTAGGTCATAATTACAGAGGCCATCTTAGTACAAGCACAATCATCCATTATGTCAGTGTCTTTATGCTTTTATATCTTCATAATGGACAGTAAGTCATACGTTTGAAGGATGCATTATGCAATATGTCCAGTTAAAAGAGAGTGGATAACTTGGTTTATTTGTGTTTTCTGTCCTCATATGTCGGGGCAGGGTCTCAAAGGACCCCCTGGTCCTCCAGGCCAAACAGTGAGTAACAGTGGAGAGTAAATCTGCTGTAGCTCTACGCCCTGTCCTTTATTTCTCAGGCCCAGGCTTCATTGATCAGAATGTAACTGCTGCAGCTAACTCTCTCATCTGTCCATTTCCTTGTTCATGTTGTTTTTTCACTACCCCCCTGCCCCTCCTGTCCCCCTCTGTCCCCCTCTGTCCTCTTTAGGGGCTGCCTGGGTTCCCTGGAGTGCTGGGCAGACCGGTAGGTTCGCTGAGGGCTGCCATGCTTCAGCTATGGTGGGGTGGGCAGGAGGTTAATGTTGTCTATTTGCTTTGGAAATAGTCAAAAGTACTATTACCGACACAAAACTTCAAGGCTTTACATGTCATTATTCATTCATTCCACAGTCACACACTAGCGGTGGTAAGCTACCTATATAGCCACATCTGTCCTGAGGCAGACTGATATAAACATGGCAGCCATACCACACAAACCTACCAAATACAGTCAAACAGCCAAGGTGAAGAATAATAGTAATACCCAAGGACATGACTGAGGTTTGCACATGATAGAGCAGGAATTGTTCTGTATCTAATATTTAACTTACACCTTTATGAGAATCCCAAATACTACAGCAAGTCATCTCAGAAACATCTTGCACGACAGTCGACAGCACATCATCTGGATATGCACACACTGCCATGTTGCTCGAAGGCACATTCAAGTATTTAATCTTAATTCATTTGTATTAGAAACATCCTTCTGAACGCCCACTTCCTCAGATACTGGACGTCAGATGATATGCTTCCTAAAATATTTATACCGACCACCTGTCCCCCAAGCATTTGTGTCAAACTCAAGAGCAAGAAAATTTAAAGTTGAAATTTCATAAAAAGGCCAGGTTATGATGAAAGAGAATCAGCTGACTTGCCAGGCTGTATGTCTCTGTAGATTTCTGTGTATAAAAACAGGGGAATACTAAATTGGGTTTACCACCAAATACACGTGTGTGTTGGGGTTTTCTCTGGGGGTCTGTTATGCATGCAGCTGCTTTCTGTTGTGTTCTTACTGTAATGCTATTAGTGCATTGATTCTGCAGGGTGAGTTTCTCTGTGCTGCAGACATTCTGTTCCTCTCCATTTTGATGTTGTCTGTTTCATGTGCGTGTTTATGTGTGTGGTGTTATAGTCAATGTAGAGCTGTACTATGAAGCAAGCTTACTTTGTTGAGTCCAAACATTGTCCTTCTGCCATATCACAAAAACATAGATCACTTGTCAGCCATAAGATTCCCAAAGAGCTAATCTGTTTACAAGCTTGGTTATGTTACTGTGTAAAAAAGAAATCCTACAAATGATAAAAGCACAAATGATGCACAACTTCAATGCTCATTTATGCCAAAATGGTTCATGTAGTCTTAAAATACACATTGTCTTCTGGAGCCTGTTGGGGCACCTCAATCCATGCATCATGGAATACTGTAATGTACTGCAGTTAATGCAATTAATACTAGTGTGTTTGTAATATACAGCCCTGTCTTAAAAGGCAAAGGTGTAAGTCAAGGCTAGAATAGGTTACTTTTCAAAAACAGTTTAAATCCACCTTAGCAGTTATCCTCAGGACCATATCAGGTTCTGAGTAAGTAAGTGCTACATAGTACAGTCCTCATGTGTCCATGTTATTTATGTTAACCACTTGTTGTTTTAAATATTGTCAGTGTTTAAATATGTCTCTATAAATGTTTACACATTTTACGTTGTATCTGAAACATATTTTTTAGATAAATATGTGTCTTAAAATGTGACAAAAACATTTATTAGTCTGTAAAATCAGATTTATAGTGCACATCTAACTCGTTTGGTTGTTACAGGGAAACCCAGGAGAGCCGGGCATGAGAGGACCCACTGTAAGTGTCAGAAACAGTGAAGCATGCTCGTATATTCACTGCTCATTAAGGCTTTATTGGTGATGTGTGTTTAAACCAGGGTCCCATGGGTCCTAATGGTCCTCCCGGGCCGGCAGGTGTGAAGGTGAGTTACACTCATCACAATAACGTCTGTTTTATTTAATTTATTGGACCTAATGAGACGTTTTATGTCCTGTTTGTTTTTCAGGGAACACAGGGAGAACCAGGCGTCAGTGTACAGGTAAAACATTATTATTTTGGCCTCACTGAAGTGTCACATGTGATATGTACATAGACAGGTAATGGACCTACTGTGACATGTTAATTTCTATGGTTGCAGGGTCACCCTGGTGCCCAAGGGACTACTGGTCTGCCGGGACCTCCAGGACCTCCGGGGGCTGTGGTAAATGATCCCATAAATCACAGTTTCACTGCAGCAAACATTTCTCTTCACGAAATTCATTAGAGCTCATGTTGTTTATGATATTGTGTGTGCAGGGTCCACAGGGCCCACCGGGGCTGCCGGGGCAGGTGGTGAGTACTGCAAGTGTCAATTCAGAAAAAAAAATGTTTTGGGCCTGGGCCAATTTAGAAACGTAATTAAGAAGCAGCAAAATGTGTTTATGTGAAAAATTGTGGGCTGATGGCTTTATTGGGCTATGTTTAAAAGCGTAATATAAAAGCATAATATAATTCACTTTGACAGCTTTAAATATATATTTTTGATGCTGGTCCATTATATGTGGGAACAATTAAAGAAGTGCTGTTTGTGCTTAAGTTAAACAGTTAATACAACTTGTATTTGTGTATTTAACTAACCTGCTTTCTCCAACACAGGGTGAGGCTGGTAAACCCGGGGTCCCGGGTCGAGATGGGGTTCCGGGTAAAGAGGGCATACCAGGATTACCCGGAAAACAGGTACAGTATGTGTTTAAAGGAGTCTTTGTTCACTCTGCTGATTCCATGTACCACCTCTTTACCTTTACATTTGTGTGTCCCAGGGCATTGCAGGACCCCCGGGGCAGGCTGGTTTAAAGGGAGAGCAGGGAGACAGTGGACTTCCTGGGAAGGTGAGAACATGAACACACGTGCACAGGCAGACATTGTTTAATCATACACTGGTGTTTTATAATATGTGATGTAGGGAGCCTGGTGATGTGGCTTAAGGTATACAAACTTCACAAATTAACTTTTTTAAGCCATGCTATACAACCGACGTTAGTAAATTCACTCTTCACACGTTTATCTCATGAAGCCTTAAACATTGTTGAGTTTGTTGTTACATTGTGCTCATTCATTCTGTAGACTAAAGTATTCATGAGGTCACTGATGGATGAGAAAACCCAGCTCTATTTCTGATGGGGTTGAGGTTAGGGTCCTATGTCAGTCCCGGTTTTGTTTTGTTTACTGGGGGAAGGGTCTTGTTGGAATAGAAAAGGTAATTTACCAAACACTACCCACAAAATGTCTTGGTGCCGAAATATTAAAAGTCAAAGTGGAAAAGATGGAGTTTGGAGGGTATCAAGGTTTTGTTTATATCCCAAAAGAAGTCAAAAGTGTTTTTAGTTTTTTTTTTTTTTTGATTCCCCCAAAAACCAACACAAATGGTTTGTTCCTGTCTTGGAATAGTGGGAGCTCCACAAAAAAAGCTTGTATTAAATGGAGCCCATTCTAGCTACAGACAGTTAATGACACAACCTCTGATAGAAAACATTCACTCTCACACATATTGCAAAATCAGGTACAGATGTGAGAAGTCCCTATGAGTCCTGGTCATTCAGTTTGACCTGAGGCTGTTTATGTCCAAAAGTTGGTTTGGAAATACAGTGTAGGACAGAGGGGGTCTTGTTTGGGAACCACAGGATTTCATCTCTGCTTTTTGCAGATGATGTTGTTCTGTTGGCTTCTTCAAACCAGGACCTACAGCATGCACTGGGGCGGTTTGCAGCCGAGTGTGAAGCGGCTGGGATGAGAATCAGCACCTCCAAGTCCGAGGCCATGGTCCTCCACCGGAAAAGGG